>OMKZ01003730.1:8283-18509 GCA_900302535.1 Neoniphon sammara
AAAAGGAGAGAAAGGAGGAAGCTCAAGGGACGATGGAGGGAGGAGAGGAGAGACGATTAAGAAATTGGAGGCAAAGACGGTCCGTACAGGGAAACAGAGGGGTGACAGGAGGAAGAGAGATGAGGAGAGGGCGAAACGAGACAGACGAGGAGAAGGAGAGAGGGAAAAGGTCCATTAACTGCGGTGTCTAAACAAGATGGGAGTGCACTGATGGTGGAGAGAGCAATGATGACTCACAAGGCCAGACAATTATGTCCATTCTATTATTGGGCAAATAGCTTCATCGGCAGAGTACCTCTCCTCTCTCTCAGTGTATCACTCATTCCTCCAGTCCGGCTCGATATTTCTCTCACAATAGCCTGTTGTTCAGCTTTGTAAAATTTTAAGCATCAAATAAATCCCCTAAAAGTACCATTTTCACAATTTGAGAAGCTAGGGATTAAGCAAATCCAGCACAGAGTATCAGACAAAGCAACAATTTCATGTATGGCTTTTTAATAAAAGTGATACCTTGTAAATTTTACAAAATATTGCACACTAATGTTTCACAACCCTCAACTGCCAACCATTGCTAGGTTTTCCGGGAGCACCGAAGCACTAAAATAAACTTCAGCTCATTTGTTTAAAATGTAAGAGAGGCTATAATTTTGTAGAAAAGCTTTAGGGAAACTGGGTGAATATTGTTTTTCAAGTTATTTTTTTATTTCTTGCCTACAGATATTGCTGTCAGGTGCTTTTCTGAGTTATTTGCTTCAGTAGGAATATAATACCTGAACCCACTAGGGCAAATGCAAGCACAAACACTCACACGCACGCTCAGAAACTCACACAAACAAAGAGACAGAAAGAGCTTTTGTCACATTCTCGGCTATTGCAGTGGAAAGCTGTGAAATCTCTCGCAGACTCAGTAATCTGCTATCACACAGTGTAAATGCATGCTGTTGCAATACCATTCACAAAGACTCTTCATTCAGACACTGTGACAAGAGACCTTGCCCTTCCCCTCCAGATGGGCAACCCAGTTTGACAGAATCTGGTTTTCCAAACAGAATGTTAAAATATACACTTTGTTCAATCTCGGCCACACGTGGGCCCACATATGCCAGCAGGCATGCCCACACACACTGAGCACACACACTTTAACATACACGCAAACACTCGCTTGGCTGCACCGTGCCATTCTGGACTCGCGAACAATTACGTTTTCTTTTTACATCTGTCATGCTGCTCAAATTAGGACTAGTTAGTGCCTAAGAAAAACTACAGTGACGACAAAAGTGATGCAGCTGGTCAGTGACCAAATCCCGTATATGTAGTTATTGCTGCGGATGTGAACTCTGAGCAAAGGATGATCAAAAACATTAGCAGGGAGAGCTGGCTGACCCCAATGGAATCACAAAAGTGATGAAAATGTGAAGCCAATAAGTGAACACCTAGATCATTATCAACCAGAACAGTTCTGCTGCAGACTTAACTAACGAGATCGAGAAAAGCATGCTGGGAATGGTTTCTTAACCATTCTATGCCAAACCGTACCCAGGTAGAAATGCCATTGAAATGGTTACTCTCCACACTCAGAACCATTGAGCCTGACTGTAGAAAGGAGGATTATGGCTGTAAAACACCTCCAACACTCAAATTAGGATTAACAGGAACAGTGGTGTAGTCCAGGTTAGGAGAGTAACCTTTTATGAAAGATTTGTTGCCTCCTAAGTCAGTGTACAATTTTACTGGTATTGTGGCAAGGAGGTTTTATTGTCTCCTTTAACGTCCTTTGGTGCAGTCTTACAGTACTTTTATAGCTTTTAGCCCTGGGGTCCATCTGAGTGACCCAGGCAAGGTATTTCTCTACATTATCCAAGCTCTATTCATGCTAACACTCTCAAGCTCAAAACATGACCAAACTATTTACACTTGTAGCACAAACATCTCTTATCTAACATTAGTCATTTTATTGCATCTGTAAAGTGACAATGTAAAAACCCAATATCCTTGTGCAACGTTTGACTCGACAGTTTTTTGCCTCCTACCCTACACGTCTACCTCCATGTTACTGCTCTTTCTAATTATTTGCACTTTATTTCTTCAATTCAAAAAGTCTTCATCATGACAAAGTGTTATGCTGGAGTTGTGCCTGCAACAGCCACACCTTCTTGTTAAGAGAACATCCTTGTTCATGTTTCACCGCCCTGATGGTGCAGCCACTGACTAAAACTGACTCTGTGGCACTGTAGAGGTTTGTGTCAAAAGAAATCCACCTTTACAACTTCTTGCTGACGTCTCAGCTCCCTAACAACGCAGCCAGAAACACGAGCAGCTGGCAAATCAAGTTGGCCTTTTCTGTGAGGAAACATAATACAGTGCAAACCCATAGCTGGTTAATCTGACACATTTGCCTTTGGTTTAGTCCGTTTTTGTCCTAATGTATAGATGAGGTAAATGCACCATTACTGTACAACCACAAGGGAAATCATGCAGGCCTTCTTTTTATAGAGGCTGGTGTCAAGGACAGGGATGGGGCATCATTTACACCTGTGTCTGCCTCTAAAACATGACACGTTCAGTGACGCAGAGATTCAGGGGCAGCAGCAGCAACTATACTGCTCACACCGCAAATCCTTTTTCACTTCTGTTGTATTCTCAACAAGATAAGCACAACACACATTTGCATGTACACACACACACACATACAATGCCCCAAATCTATGTTTCCTCTATGGCCCAGTGTGACCACATGCACTCGACACAGCACCAATAACACACCCACAACTGTGGCAAACACAATAGCACAGATGAGCTATCACTGTGCACAGCAGAGAGGAGTGTGTGGGCTATACAAACACAAAAGCCGTCCTGAGCTGACACTAATTGCCTCATTGGTTCACTGCTTCACAGACTTTCCTGAGTCTTCCCAGTAAAGATGCGTTTTTATTGCCAGGCAATGACTTCAGATGCTTCGACATCCACCCCTCTTAAAAGCCGCTGGATAATAGAAGTTACACATTGTAACTCTAGTTCTATGATAGCACATGGAGCTCTGTAGCAAGACTCTATTGGCTGAACCGATCATCTTAACATCTCATTATGACACAGACATTACAACACCAAGCCATATTACAAGCCTCACTGTAATTTCCACACAAATGGTCAAATAGCCCACAACTGTCCCACAAACTCGACAAAGTGGTGTGAGGGGGGCATAACTCTGTGTTTAACACATGAAATTATCGGTGCATGCCAACTGAGAGATTGGTTTCACATAACAGGCACCCGTTCACAGGTCCAGTGTCAAGCAGAGACCTGGAAATACACCAAGACACGTTCAGTAGATAAAACCTAACGAACGGACAGAGCCACGACAGTGATGCTACTGTGCAAATCTCAACACCCGTCCCGGTGAACAGGGTTATTGTTGCTCCTCCACTTTGTGTGGAATGCACACAAGTAGCCGTGGGAGGGCTTGACATATGGGCCTGCAATATGCAGTCACAGAGCCACTGAGGTAGCCTCAAGAGGCCCATAGCGATAACCATTCAAGGGCATGTCAAGCAGCATTTCCTTTATACGATTCTGTCCTCAGCAGTTATTGAATAGGCTCACCTTGACTGGCTGAGCCCATACAATGTAAATTTTCAGTTAATCCAACAGAGCCTTGTTCAAGGGTGAAGCTTGTGTGAGCTAAAGCTGCTGTATTTGGGTAATGTCGTATATGAAATACACTATATGTAGGAAGTTTTGGTGCTTCAACCAAATTTTTTTTTTTCTCCAGGGTATAGCTGAAGGGGTGCTCAGTGAGTCAAGGTCCTTCATTGTGGCCTGATGAAGTAGTTTGCTCTGGGACACACTGGCCAATAAACATCACTGAGGGGATCAAGCTGAAGCTGCTATACTGTGTCTTCTTTTCTCCCTCTGATACTCAGACAGCTCTTTATCTACCTGTTCAAAATATACCTACCACGTCCTAATGTATAGGTAACAGACAGGTGACTCTGTCTTCACAGGTTTAGTAGCAAATAGAGAATGCAGGCTAAACTGAGCTCCATCTTGGTGAGCTGATACCGATATGATGCATTTTCACCTTTCACCTCTTCCCACTCAAGATGCAGGGCAGAGCGATTTAAACCCTCTTTTGCACCAACAGCCATCAAGTCTGTTCAATGCTTCCTGCCCAAACAGCCTCAGTAAGATAGCAAGCATCTGCATGACCCATACAAAATAGCCTGGATTGCTTTTTGCATTCCTACCACATTTGCTTGCTCAGTTTCTGATCTGTACATATTTGAGTATATTTTCTGCAGGTGTCAGCACAAATCCCAGACATATTTGAAAACTCCATCCATAAATGTGTTTGGAAAACGGTAGTGATACGGAGAACACACCATAAAGCCCATGTGCTGTGCACATTAGGGACAGTAGGCAATGTGCATATTGAAATCAGCACATTATGTTAAGTACATCAATAAATTCAAGATACTGATATGGTGAAAAGACTTGCACAGTGCATGTCTACATGCTTGGACATATATGCATATACATCTATTCCTGGTCTATTTTTTAATTGTACATATTGAGGACTTTATTTAATTCCATTCATGCATTCTGTTGAGCACATTCTACTGGTGATTTTGCCAATATGCATAGACATATCCTATGTAATCCCAATTTGCTAGATTCTATTTTCTATTTTCGATTTGCTACATAACAGTTGCTACTGCAAAATTTTTAGAATTTTGCTGCATGAATTATGAGTTTAATGTCATCTTATCTTAGTAGTTCCAGTCAAAGTGAATCCTAGCCCAAGTAGTCATACTCTATATGTGAATTAAAGTGACTTTGATTAGCTTTACAAACCATGGGCCTGATGATTGGAATTTAATCTTGTCAAAACCTTATTTTTGCAGGCTATAACCAATTTTACTAGTTCCAAGCACATGACCCTACTCAAACCATACATGTAAACAAGCTAATGGCTTATTTTTCCATGAGTTGTAAAACTACCTGTAACTGTTAAAAAAGAAATACAACCTTGGACATCACTGACACACTGTGACTGGCAACATAATAAAGCGTTCCAATGTAATACTGTCAGCTTACAAGAGTAACATGTTCAGACTGACAAAGTCTCAGTGCTGAGAGAGAGAGAGAGAGAGAGAGAGAGAGGATGGCTTGAGACTGAAAATAGGTCACACTGATGCATCTCTCAGGAGAATGTCACAGGGACCTGTTTTATCCCCAAAGGACACACCACGTGCATCAATCAACCATGTCTTTTATGAAAACATACACGTACCGAGACAAACACACAGCCTCCTCCTTCCCCCAACCCCTACACACACAAATACAGTACAGACACTGCATCCTATACCACGTCACACAGCAGTTGCCCCTGCTCTCTGCTGCCGTCTGTCACCTAAAGGAGTCAGTGGAGGCTGGGAGAGCTCAGGACAAGGCTCTGTTGGAGAGCTCAAAGGGCAAGGGCAGCCAAGCGCTAAATGAACTGCTTGTTTTAGACGCTCTCCATTGGATCAGCCTTTCGTCACAGCCAGGGGGAAGGAGATTGAGAACAACTTCACTGAAAAGACTATTTGGATTTGAAGGTGAATCATACGAATCCAAATCTGCAGCTATTCACATCATTCTGTAATAGAGTTGTATGTGTGATGCACTGATGGTAGATCAGTGCTTTGAGGCTGGATAGCCAATTGGATGCAGAGAATGTCTGGAGGAACTTAGTGCATACATCAGAAACCATAAAAAGCTCTGTCACCTGGAATTATATGCAATGAGCAAATGGGAGCAGATCATCCTAAATTGTGCTTGAAAATGTGGAAATAGTCCACGACAGTTGATGATCCGCTAACCCATTAGATAATATTCATGTTTCCACCCATTTGCTTGATGCCTACCTATGATTATCTTGTAGACCCAGATAATTCATTCACACCTAGCATCCCTAGGCCAAATATCTATTCTATCAACTTTGCATCTTGCAAGGAAGTGGAGATAAGAGGTCAGAAACACCACAGATGTCTTGCAATCTGGTATGGCAATTACGCTTTTTGCCAAGCCACCACTTTAAAAAAAGAAGAAAGATAAGGAAAGAGTTTTTTTTTCAAACAGTATGAAAAAATCATACAATGGCAAGGATTCTGTCGGCATGAATTGTACCCAAATATGTGACTCTGGGGACATTAAAATCCCCACAGAAGACACAGAAGAAGGCAGAGACCTTGATCATTTGTCACTGTTTGACATCTACCTACTGTACTGTGTCACATCCAGCTCTCTCCTAGCCAATTACCACTCTATACTGAGCATAGGAGGAGGCTGGCAAGGTGAGAATGCTGCAGCTAATCTGTGAAAAATCACACACGCTACACACAACCACATATTTTGACCTGAAGTGTTACATGAAAATAGACGCTAATTGAATACATCTCTGAGTCATTCTGCATGTGACATAGTGTGTTAAGAACTACAGGCTAATACAGACACTAAGAATGGGCTGGAATTCTAGATGAATGATCTCCATTTTACTCAAATGAATGGTAAGCAATGGTAGACACAATAATCCATTATGAAGTTGCTGTAGTTTGCAATAGGCACCAAATTTTCACTTGCTCTTGGATGCCAATGGTGAGTGCTGAAATTGTTACCGATCTTGTGGATGAATGTATTCCTACTTTCTATTTCAGATACACAACACAATGTTTTCCTGGTTGAAACAGTACAGACAGTCTTTGCATATCAACAGGTGTCCAATAAGTCAATTTTCCTGACGGTCATGACCACAACACACCAGCTACACACCATCAACTATCAGGCAGGATTTACATGCATCCTGTTGATTAAACTGGAGCCTACAGCACAATTCATCTACCTGACCTGCACACACTTTAACAGGAGCTGCCAAATAGAGATTTGCAGCTTGCATTCCTTTGGGTTAAGGGTTTGTCAGGCATTTTCCTGCATGCCAACAACCTTCACATGGTTGGCTTCAAATCACTAAACACTAAATAAATGATGGCCTCTACTAGAATTAATTTTACCAAAAAGGGAAGGCAAGTGTTGGTGACTCTTATTGCTATTCATGCAAACCAAGAGGATGAGTCAAATGCTGCACCTGCTGAACCTCATTATACTTTTTTTTTTTTTTTGGCTCATACTCCCCCCAAAATGCCGCATTTTCCTGAGACCAAAGGAGTATCTGTTCAACTCAGACTGCCACGTTAGCAGTGACTGTATGATAACATCAGTGAGAAATCCTGCGGTCAAAAATGTTAGCTTTGTACATCTCACTGATAGTGAGCTGAGCCATGCCAGACTGGTTAGCACGGGACGGTACAGAGTTGAAAACCAAAAAAAAAAAAAAAAACATAACGTGCATTTCCATGTTTGGGTATGCAAGCATGCAGAGATATGCTTCTAAATCAGATATCTGCATGTGTCAAAACACCATCAGGCAGACACCTGACATTCTTGAAATATGGTCAACAGGATGTAGGCCTATATGTGCCGATTTAATCTTCAGTCTTGACCATTACAATATCATCCAGCCACCTAGCTTTCACAGATAGGGAAACGGCAATAAGTTGATGTGGAGAATCACTTACACAGGATCAGCGGGCACCGGATGACCGCCAGTTACAGTCTCTTCAAAGCACGTTATCCCAAGATAATCAAGCAAAGCCGACGCTGAGTGATGCGCTTCTTCAAGTGAAAACTTCCGTGACACCTGTCTGTCTCCCAGATACTTTTGGCTTCCCTGTCCTCGGCTTATTTTTCCCCCGAAGCAGCAGACGCAGGCACCATTGAATGGGTGATCACGAGGTTTGTATTACATGAGGGGAGGGAGGGAGAGAAGTCGCGCGCCGATCGAGGTGAGGAATTAACACCCAGGCTTGGTTCCTTCTTATGTTGTGGTATACAGTCCGATATTTGGGAATGGGGCTATGCCAGAACCTGGGGGTTGGAAAGCAAAGACAGCTAAGCCTATTGTGGTGCTTTCCGATCTGATTTTCTCATCCCATTTTTCTGCCGGCACCTGGGCATCCTGCGCTCGCGATTGGCAGAGCTGCTCTCCTGGAGGAGGCACTGCGTTGGCTGGCAGCTCATTCACAAAGCCATTCACAACGCGGTTAACCTAATGGGAGAGATGAAAACATCTCAACTGATCCAGCATGCGTCTCACACATTCACATTGTCTGTCAGCTGGACCAAATACTGTATTATACCGCGATTATGCTGATCTGATTATAATTATTTGTCATTGTCATAAAAGATGCAACACAAAAATCACAGCAAAACTATTGACAGTGTCCTTTAGAGTGCTTGAGAAAATATGTAATGCCAAAAATATCATGAAGCACTATTACCATAGCACCATAAGCACGATAAGTCGATGTAATTTAATAGGATTTATTTATTTATTTATTTATTTATTTATTTATTTATTTTAGGACACTGAATTGAAGACAAGTTTGGTAAACTCAAACCTATTAGGTATTTGCAATATCCAAGACACCTAGATTACAATACAATACAATAGAAGAAAAAAAAGAAAAAAGAGAGAGAAGAACAGAGGATAATCGACTAGCTGAAATTGATTGTCCCTCACCATTACATTATACTACAGGATCTATTTTGCATGAGAGCCTAAGTACCCACCAGCTTCCTCAGTTGTGGCCTGGCAAAGCACCAGGGCTGATGTAGATTACAGCATCAGGCTGGGAGAGGACATCACCGTTTGTTCTCTTTATCGGTGCTCAGCCTTCAGGAAAAAAGCTGAGGGAGGCAAATACCAAGAATACAGCAGAGCACTGTCTGTGCTGTGCTGTGGGCACAGAAGGCAATAATATAGTAAGATAAAGACCCCATCTAACAGCAGATAGCACCAGCAGGCTACTTTGCAAAGATTACAAGTCATAGTGGATCAGTATTTTTTTTCTTTCAATATAATTTGAGTGCACTAATTTCCCACAGTTGCATCTGATATATACTTTTTAATACAGATGAACCAGCTGTGCCATAAAGCAAAAGAGAAGGGAATTCATTATTTTTTTTTAATGCAGATAATGCTGCCAGGCCAACTGTTCACAGCCATGTATTGTATTGTATGTGTCCCCAGGAATTAACTTTATGCAACAGACCCTATTGTCACTTATGAAAATAAACTAAAAGTGATGTTAATGGACTCAGTGTCCCGGACAGCTGTTATGATTATGAGGACATGAGTTGCTACATAGATGACAGCTGACACTAAACAGTGACGGAAAATACTCAGGGGTGGAAAGAATATTAAAACAAGAAGTTTGTCTTATGCAGATCCAAAATTACCAATATAAAAGTCAGCTGTAGCAAAAGTGAAAGTGCATTAAAATGTACTCACAATAGAAGTTTCTGAGTTACCTTTTAGAATAGAGCACACCATTACATGCGATCTTTCCCATCCAGTTCTAAAAGGACAAGAGGACAGAGTTCAAATTAGATCTTTTAATTGGAAAATAAGCATTAAAATAAAGGGCATAAACTGTACAGACAAATTACTTTTATTTCCTTTGCTGAATGACCATTCACTGCAAATGACTCCACAATTAGCTTCTGGTGCTTATAGAGAGCCCACATTCAACAAGCAAAAATGTACTTTAGTAAAAGTAAAATTACTGACTTGTTCAAAAAAAGTTTAGGCTGGGTGCACAAAAAAGATACTCAATTACAGTAATTGGAGTAAATGTTAATTCTACCCAAAATACAATAAAGTAATTATTTAATGGTTACATGTATGAAATACAGAAATTTAGAAAGTAGAATTACATGGTTTTGACAGTTATTGCTGGAAGGTCACCATATTGTAATGTTGAGGATTATTCAAATCTTTATTTCAGTAAATACAGCTGCAGATGTTCATTGGTGCACATTAAAAAAAAGTGTGCTTATTAGTATGCTTGTTATGGCTCAGTGCTCACATTAGCACAGAGATTTAAATAACACGTGTGTCTGTTCTATTAAACTGCAGTTTAACTTGCTTCATCTGCAAGCTTTAGTTAGTTAGGTTGGAGATAAAAAACGTCTTTATTTCCAAAATATTTACACACACACACGCACACACTGAGTATACTGAGCTGCTGTGCACTACAACAGCCAAGACAAGGTAGAGGTTAACCATGATGACTGACCGTGCACTGCACAGGGATTCAGATCAACAATCCTCTGGTCACAAGCACACT
>OMKZ01003732.1:5144-18423 GCA_900302535.1 Neoniphon sammara
GAGTTTGATTGGGAGCACTCAATCAAGGGGAAGTCATTATTTCAGAATAAAGGGTAGCTGTGGATGTGCCGCCTGCCTTCAACTGAATAACGCACCTTTCAGCAATGCATAGTTAATGTGCCAACTGCCTTTGATCTGTTGGAGGTGATAACTCCACCAGCATGTGGACACCATCCACTGATGCAGGAGGTTCTGCCCAGTCCAAATATGTGTCAACAATTATCACTCTTTGAGAAATGCACAGGGGATAAAGAGGCGAACCAGAAGAGAGAAGAGAACAGGTTCAGAAAGAAGGAAGCAAGTTTTGCCATCTCAGTGGAGGGAAAATAGATAGATCATCGATATAAAACTATGAGCTAGATATTCACTGGGTGATTTGTGAAATCTTAGAGATTGTCTGAAGAGCACATGTTGATATATCACTACCAAGGACATTTTCTTATTGTAAGAATAAATGTTTGGAAGTAATGCAATATTTGAATGATATTCTTTGTACAATTTCAGATTTCCATCTTTCTTGAAAATAGTAGCTTGACCACAAGTAGGGCAGGGAAGGCATAATCCTCTGAATGTAATACCATTATCGCTAGATTTGAATGAGAGGTGTGGGAAGTGTCCCTTTTCCTCTCAGCAGAAAAGAAATAATATTAATTACAGCTGTCAGCTGCTCCTCAGTAGCCGAAGCAGACGCTTTAATTGTGTTTTCTCTCCAGAAATGCCACAGAAGCCTGTAAAAGCTCTCTTGTGTGTCAGCAGGGCAGATTGGGTAACTATGCCTGGACAGTCAGGACCCTGACACAGCCGAAAAGAAAAAAAAGAAAGAAAAAAAAAAAGGGGAAAAAGTGAACTGAATACACAAGGCACTCCACTGAGAGGTCAAAGCGAAGACAAGTCCCCCTTTCAAACAGAAAGAAAAATATGAGCCAATGTGACTTTCAACACCAACCAAAGCGCTCAGACCGGATGAATTCAAGGGTCAGCACAATAGTGCCGATATTAAAAACTGTTATAATTGCCTCTCATTTCCACTTCAGATTTAAGCAGTGAAAATGGGACCGGGCAATGGTACAGCCCTTGGTGAGCCAAATTATTTAATCCTTATTCACCGTTATGAATTGATGTAGGAAATGAACACAGACGCTGCACAAGGCAATTTCAGAGCATGTATTTGCTTCATACATTATGATCATTCTTTATATTTTATGATACAAATATTCCATTTTCAAGGGCCCAAAACCATTCAGTAGAATATCTTGTAACGTCGTTAGGATTTCTGCTGAAATGTATATATGTATGTGCAAATGCATCTTTAGCTCTCTCTACATTGCAGTGAATGAGGCTGAAAACAGGTTGGGTTTAGCCCAGGGAACTTATTAGCAGAGTCTCCCTGGTGGTTGAACTGCCAGGGAATTAGAAAGAGAGGCTCTTCTTCAGCATTGGCTGTAACGCCATGAGCATCCTCTGCTGGTAAAGAAACACTTCAAAAGCCCAGCCCCTAATGAAACACACCAGAGAGGTGCTATACTAATTAATACACAACCTGCATGAATAACCCATATGCGTATGCTCAGTGTTAAATCTTACAACATCCTATCGTACATTCTAGGCTACACTGATGAAAACCCACATACATACACTCAGGGGAATAATGGGTTGAATATCAATCAAGATGATACTGTATGCAGATGATAGTATTCAAAACATCTGTGTATTGTTTATGTGTTTTCATTTTCAAATGAAGAATGCATCTGCAGAGGCAGGGGAAATAAAGCCAGGCATTATGTATGAGCTTTTCATTTAGGATGTGCTTATAGAGTAAGTTGCTGGGACTGCATCGACATATAGTTGTGGTCAGATGAAAACCTAACTGCAATTAGGGCAATTTATATGTATTTACTTGAACTGAAAGATTACATCGATCTCTGTATACTGATATATATTATATAACATGGGGACTTGTGTAACTTTTTGCCTAAGTACATTGTCTAATCAATAGACACATGGTCAATCTAAAATTACAGCTGATTCTTTTACTTTTTTAATCCTGCTAAGTTATCATTAGAAAAAAAATAGATTTTCATTGAACAGCAGCAGTATGTGGCAACAATAATGCAATAATGTGATGCAATAAGAGGCATGCTTTCCATACAAACCAACTGTTTTGCCTGAGGGTCCAAAATTGTCCTGCTCCTGTTTGAAGCAGGCACATACTACTGTACTCGCACTGAATGTCAAATTTCCACAAAGCAACCCTGTGAGAAGTCAACACTTTGCCAATTTTCTATTCCCGAAACAATTTATTACAATTAATTTATATTTTGGCACTACTGAGAGTGAGCATTTGCCATTTGCTTGACTTTTATGCAATGCCAGATGACCAAAGTGTGTGCCTACTGTGAGACTAATTTGACGTGATTCTTTTTTTTTTCCTACACATTTTAGCAAGTATTAATTATTTTTACATGTGTAATGATACTCAAAATTAAAAAGATAATATTCCCCTTTTTGTCTATGGGCAAACAGCGGGCAATATTAAACTACAAACTGAAAGCAAGAATTTGAAACATCTCTTTTGTTGCAGCTGCCGTATCATGTACTCTACTGTATTCCCCAGATCCATGGCAGAAAAGCTGCTTGAGCCATAAAATAGATTGCTGGCCCTATGAAAAACCACCATGCGGGTACAATAATAACTCATTGTCCAAAGCAACATGGGCAGTAGAAGTAATCTTCGGATCTACCCAGTGAGGAAATACAGATATTTTGTGAAAGCACTGAAGGGATTAGGCAGGGTTTGCTACCTCCTGGGGTACACGGCCTGAATCATGCTGAGAGCACCAGGGGCTCTGTGGAAGTTCGTTCAGGATGGAGAGGATTTGACCTGGCTGCTGTATTATTTTGATATGACCCAAACAAAGCCATCAGCATGAGACCTACGTAGGGGGTGCAGTTTGTCTCCGTCTTTCTTCTTCTCTTTTAACAATGAAGAACAGATAAAATATGTGAATAATATACAGTTTAGAGGGAAATCATTTCGGCTGTGAAAGGAAGCAATAACTTCAGAATGAGAATTAAATAAAATAAAATAACTTCAGAAACAGAATTAAATAAAAGACTAACTGAACGATGGAAAAACACAAGCTGTTTTCAGAAAATGAACATTGCGTGCTTGAATTGATAGGTCAGATCACGCAGGCTGTGACTGCAAAATGCAGGGGAAGTGAGCATATTATTTACAAAATGTACATCTTTCCTCCCAAAAGGCTTTACTCAAACTTATTAGTTCACACTGCTGATGTGCACATACACCTATTAACCCTCTCAGTGATTCTCTACCTTGCTAGTCCTGAGTTAATTCCTAATGAAAAATAAATTGAGTTGCTCCCTACAATTTCATAACATTTCCCTCTCAGAATAAATGGGCTCTTTTATGAGAGAAGACACACTGTTGTTAATGATTTTATAAGCAGGGAGCCCACCTGACATCCTGTTTTCTATTACTGCTCTTTATTCAATTTGCAGGGCGCTCTGCAGGTGACCTAACCTATAAAAGGGCACTCAAAATGAAATTATCAGAGCTCCTTGAAATTTTATAAATTCAGAATTGGCCTCACAGGGGGGCCTCGTACCAGAAACTAATGGCTTCACCTTTAGCTTCGCATAAATCAATCGCGCCAAAGGTTAGAACACATCACGCCAGGACATATCAATGCTGTTTTAAACACCATAACATGTAGCAATATTGAAAGTGTGAATGGCAGGTGTATGAGGTCATTTTTAAGCAACTCAGCTTCTTTCTGTGTGTTGGTGTAAGCGTGTCTAACATCTCTATGACCAACAAGCAAAATCAAAATTACTGCACAAAATTCTAACCATAATTTCAATATTCATCTTATTCACAGCTTTACAGGAGAGGTCAGCTGATATGGGGATTGGAGGCTGATACCTTTTTTACAGTACTTTTTTAGTGCTGAAACTGCCACTGGCCGAGATTTTTTTGTGCTGTTAAAAAATTACAATTTTTTTTTCTTTTACATTTTCATGCCAAGAAATTACAAGCATTCGTTTTCACCCCAGAAAACTGAAAAATTCTTTGCAGGGTGGTAAAACCTCTGAAACATCATTTAGATCATTAAGGGACATTACACTGAAATCTATAACAATAATACTGTTTCACAGCCCTGTAAGTCAAGGCATGAAACTATAAGATATATTACCTTTATATAAATAATTAATTTACAAAAAATACTACTGACCAATTAAATCAATAAATTAAATGTGAAAAAATAAATAAATTAAATTAAATGTTATTTTATGTTTTATCCTTTTACAGGGGAAAACACTGACTGACCATTACCCAATATTTCATAAATGGGCAATTATTTAACCAAACCCTATCCTTTGAGGGCATTTAGCAGTGCCGTTACTTGGCAAATTTAATCTATAAAATAACTATATTGATAACAGAACTGTGTGTACCTCTAAAGACTGGCAGTGGAAGGATCTGTCACTACAATACGATCCCATTTTCCCTCGACAAAGTACCGGCTCTTTCCAGCGCCACTTCGTTCCAGTTGGTAACCTAACAAGAGGTTGGTGGCAGAAAAAGAGGCCCAATCAGTAACACTTGTTGCACCTGAGAACATGTAAATGTAAGAGTTCTGTGTTTGAGAAAATGGAAAATACTGTCTTGTAAAGACCTCAGGAATATGGATAAGATCATTCAGCTGTGTTCAATCTTCAGTCAGGACAAATGCTTTTATGAAGCAGTGAAGCATGAAGGAAATTCATTTGTAAATTGCACACCGGTCTTTGGAGAAATTGCTCTTGTTTCAGATTCAAGCCTAGATGCGGAGTGCACAGAACAATGTCTATTTCATATATATAACTGTACTAGAATTTCATATCTGAATAAAGCATATTTAAGTATTTGCCAATATTGCAACGCATGCAAAACTCTATGGAAAAACTGCTTTTCCTCATACTACTGTGTTTATTTTAAAACAATAAGCTATAAATTATCATTATCATACCGCACAAACCCTTCATAAAAATTTAGACCAAAAATATTACAGACCTACAATCAATGGTGTGAGTATTTTATGATTATTGCATTATTTCACTAATTAATAGCATATTTATTAGTAGTAAAACTTCTGGCAATTAGTAAACCATTCATCAGCAGCAGAATCTTCTATGTGGATGAGATAACCAACATATATGCAACAGAATTGTGAGACTGAAAGATGAAAAATATGTCTAAAACATTCAGGACCTGAAGAAAAGGTCTCTACATGGCTTTGCAATTGAAAAGGCGACCTTCGTTATTCACTCAACGGTAGCCATGTCACCGTTGAGTGAAACCTTGTCAAACCAAGGTCCAAGGTCACCGAAGAGAGAGGTGCAAAAAAATAATACTGAGCCATTTTCTTTTTCATTCTAAATGAACTGCTGTCTCCCTTTGGAATAAGTGAACTCAAGCATCTTTTCATTATGGACTCTGAGGTGGTCAGCTGCGGAGGACTCCACGAGTCCATAAAGCAGACCAGGACAGGTGACCCCATTTCTGTCCCTCATAAGCGCACACAGGAACTTTGATCTGACCAATCATCCAATTACTTCGACAATTACAGAAAGCGGTTTCAAGTGTACTATTAAAACTTGTCACATTTTCCCAGGGACAAACCCTTTGACCCTAGAAACAATTTGGCAAATAGAAGCTATGCTGGCCTTAGACCCCACAATGTAACAAATGGAAATGGGTGGCCTAAGAAACCTTGCATCTCTTCAGTTTAGCTTGGTTTAAAAACACTACTTGTATCCTGTCTATTTCCCATTATCATACAAGTTTGTAAGTACTATGCAGGCTACTGACCAACCGCTTGTGTATCCAAAGGTGCTTGAAAAAATCAGTGGTTTTACAAAAGAACATGGAGATCAAAATTCAAGCTCCTGTGGATAAAATATGAATTTCAAAATGTCTTGGTTTTAAATAGCATTCTGAATTCGAATATCATCATTTTGATATCATATATTCAGTGCTATTTCATTATCAACACAATTAGTGTTTAACAGTGCTCTGTATACAGTGCAGTAATGTATTAGTCCACCACCACTGTAGCCAATGCCAATATTTAACCACAGGGTGGCAATGTATGGAAAATGAAAGAAATTTTTTTTTAATGCCTATTCATCTTTGTCTATTCTAATGTCCATGACAATACTTAAAATCATGACTTTACCATTAACATTGTGTTTTCACTGAAAATTTCAGTAAAAGCATCTTATTCAAAATGGATGACAAGGGAGTTGGAAAAGCCTTAATGTACAGGTGGAATCACATATTAAGCAGGCTCTTGATATTGAAATATGGCGGCTACGTGATGCACTCTCAGAACAAAGCGCAAAATGCAGGCTGCAGCTCCCTTCCTATTGTTTGGATGTGAGAGGAAATGGACCCTACCCTGACTCCTGACCACTTTTAATAGGTCATGAGGCAACCGCTGAACCCAGAGCCAGATCTCCCTTTTTTCCACCGCTGAACCTACGGGAACAATGCAGTACGTGGGTGGTGAAGAAACACTTATGGTGAACCTGACTTGCACGTCGTGGTCTGTGCTGGAGTTTCAAACAGATACCTAGTTCCACTCATCAGGCGACACAAGTCACAGATGCATGAGTTGTTCATCGTTGTGTTTTTCAATGAACTACTGGAGCAGGAAGTATGAATCACACAGATTTTTTGAAATATGTAAACCATTGTATGTTGAACTAATGCTATGCCTTTATCTTTAAAAAACAAACAAACAAAAAAAATTCTCATCTCTTATCTGACCTGTTCTTTTCTGGCATATTCCAAGTTCAGAATTATTCCTGACCTTCCTTCGCTTCATACAACAAGCCTAGACACCCTTTTCATTCCTCTAACTGCTTCATTGACAACAAATAAAAGCTGACTCTCTTGACTCGAGGAACATTTGTTTGAGTTTTCAAATCCAAATGGACTTTATTTCAATTTAACACTAGAGGCTATGGATGTGAAATTGTGTTTCTAAACACACCTAAGGCTCTACACTGCAACAACCTGCACCATAACAACTCATTCAGCCTAGAATTGAGACTGAAAATCTTATTTTCTTGAAACAAGTTAAATCTGCCAGTGGGCTGAGAAATATTCATTTATTCCCAATACAAATCAACTAGTTTCCAGTGCCATTTTTCTTAATCTGCCTTATTCTGCCCTGTTATAAGATATTTCTAAGATCTTTCAAGAGAATTCCTGAAACAAGTGTAGCTGCATTGGAAAAAAAGTCATCTCACTCCACTTGGCACAAATGCTCTTTGGGTCCAAGAAAAATAAGATTTTAAGACTGTATTTGCAACTAAATGACTAATTAACATGACCTTTTCCTCCGGTGTAACACTTTGCCTACAAATCTGTCTCACATTTCCTGGCAGTGGAAATCCCACCCAGATTTTCAAAAAGTATGTGTCATTTTCAGGAGATCAGTGACTTGGGTCAACACATCCTGTGCTACATTTCACACAGTGTGTTAAAACAATACTATTAGCAATGTGTGCCTTTTATATGCCTTACAAAGCTGTGTATGCACTGTCCTAAATTATACTCACACAGATCATAAGACAGAGTGGCTAATATTGACAAATATAATTTGAAGCCCCTAAAATTAAATGAATACAAGGCAAAGGCAGAAAATGCTCAGCATGAAACTGGAGAAAATGGCCTTAAAGTTTTTTCGACTGGACAGCCAAATGGATTATAAGAAGATCTTTGAAACTGTGGTGATTTGCTGACTTAGTAAGAGGATATTCTTGATCCTCCTTACCTCCTCTGTTATAATGCTGACAAACAAAAATGACAGTCTCATTTTTGACCATAATTGAAGTTACTGCCTTTTTCTCCTATAGAGCCTGACAGGTGTAATTTCAGTTTTAGGGTGGATTTCCCCTTTAAATTAAGAGCAGAATGTCGAGGCAGCGCCACCCATTGCTTCAGTATAATGATGTTGCAGCATCCACCACTTATGCACCAGCTGGGTCCTCTGAACCTGAGGAGAGCGCTTGCTTTGTCTGTTCATCCCTGTGTACTGAAATATTCAAGAGCTCCAAGTTCATGAGACAATCACTGCCATCTGTGCCCCAGCGTTCAGTCCTCCCATCATGGCTGAACATAAGGCCAACATCGGAACAGATACGTGTGAGAGGTGTCAAAACAGGTTCTCCAGTGTACTGTATACTGCAAATCTCAATATCGCCTGAATAGCATAAACATGCATCCTTGGTTTGCTCACACACATACAAACCCACGCAAAATTCTGCTGCTGCAGTCAGAATTTCCATAACCATGAGGGAGGATAGGAAAAGAGGAAACATTTACACAAGAGTGGCTCCACACAGTTGAAGAGATCTTTTCTCTTAGGTGTTTTTTTTTTTTTTACAATGTCATTGTGCAGCGAGCAAGCTCCTGTGAGAGCTTTACGGATTTCTCAGTAAATGAGAGATATCCTGAGACAAAAAAGCGGAGAAGGAAGGGTGCAATCAGCCCAGGTTTGTTCTAGACAACATCTCTTCCTTCCTCACCGTGAGGAGAGTGTCAGAGCGCGACATTCAGATGTGGTTTTCACCAGGCACTTTCCCAGGACAGTATTGCAGAGCAATTCTAATGGTGTCATTCAAAGCAGCTGCTTTTCTCAGCAATAAACTGAACGCCTTGCCTAAGCAATTCAAACCGCCTCCACAGATTGCAAATACAGTCAACAAAGAACTTATCTTCCAAGTGAAACTATTCATCAATGAATGTGTTTGTGTGCCAGAAAGCAGAAGACAGGCTGAAAAGACCTCAGTTACACCTGAATGGCTACTTCTCTTTTTTGACTATTGTCACCATCTCAAGTCTTTGAATTCACCTGTTTCCTAACTGCCACTGCCAATTAAATTCAATCTTGAAACAACAATTCTGAGTATTGATATTCACGGGCAAAGATAAACATAAAATTGTGAATATCTGTATAAGAATGCTGGCAGTAGCGGTTAGGAAAGGTGAATTCAAGGACTAGAAACAGTGATAATGTGAACCACAGTTTAAGTTGTTTATCACATTTTTTGGGGTCATTAGATCACTATGAAAATTTCTAAACAACACCCAGCCATGCTCATTTCCCACACAAAGAATGGGGTCATTACTCCATGACTGGTGTCAAACAACTAAAAATAAAATCACTGTGTTGTTTTATTGCTTATCTTCAAAGACACACTCAGTATATAAGTACAACACAAAAGGGTCTTATCTTTCTGTTTACATTGGCATTTTTATACATCACAACTATTATTTCAACCATGTTGATGGAAATACACTATCATTTTAAGGCATTGCGCTAGCATAGAAATGTGAACAATAGCAAATTGCACAATATTTCAACAGCTTTATAAATGGCACATGCTCTATTCAATATGCCACTGTGATAGAGGCAATGTGTGTAATATCTACAAGAATATGAAGTGAAATATTTCAAAGGAAAACATTTAGCATTAAGTGTGAAAGCAATGAGTTTCATTCTTACCACATGTGGGTGGAAACATAAAACCAGACAAAATTAGCTAATATATGCAGCATTCAACACTCATGCAGAACAGAATTATCGCTGAATCTAAATGAAGTTCAGCTCCAAACGACAACAGACTACTGCTGTAGCCGGTAAATCCTTTCACTTTGTTTTTGGTGCTTCAATTTTGCATACATATTCTGTGTGAACTCACAATTTGACAAGGCGGTGCACACATTGATTCATCACTCCATTTAAATGTTCATGATAGCAATTTATCAAAACACAGACAAGTAGCACGACATGAGCCTGTAAATACCACAAACACTACACTAAAGAATTTACAGTATTTAGTAAATAAACTGACTTATAATTCCTAAAAAAATCAGTTTGATAGCTTGAAAAAAAGATGCCTGGAGGGATTATAAATATTGAGCCCTATGTTTACTGAGATGGTCACTGAGGGACACACAGCACTGGAATGTGTGCAAATTTGTGTACAGTCTTTGAGGAAGGGAGGGGGTCGTCCTTCAAGTCAGTCTGTGTTGTTTTGGCCTGTGTTTACATAGCCTACTGTACATGTTCAGCTGGGAACAATGGCCTGGGATCATTCAAAATGGCCACCGGAGCCACAGTGTTAACAATACTAATATAAAATGAAGAAAAATTGACTCTTCTAAAACTTCATTTATTTTTGGTGTCATACAAAGTCAAGTTAAGGGACAGTACCTAAGTTGAAAGTGTGTTGGGTGTGTTGGTTGGTGTTGGGACGGTGCTACATGTTTGTGTAAGCTGATTAAAGATCACGACAGGAAGGGCCAGGTTTAGGGAAACAGGAAAGCTGATGCAAGGAAACGGACGACGTCACCAGCCAGCCCCCCTCAGTCTCTGCTAAAAGTAAAATCCTGACCCAGCGCAAGTATGGAGTCTTTGCTCAAGTCCCCAATGAAACTTGTACTTTTGACAGGTAAGTGAGCTTATCCATCAGTCTCTCAGACAGCAGGCCAAGCTATAGCACGTCTCTCACATGGAGACAGTTGTACATGTGTGTATTTTTGCGGGGTTTTCATGTGAAATGTTGTGCTTTTTTGCTATGTGGGGGCACGGCAGTCTCTCTCGGTGTATTGTTTCATTTCAAAGTAATTAATGTAATCATTCGTCATTTACATTAAGTCTTTTGGATTTATGGATGAGCTGTATTGTAAACTCGGTGCTGTGTAAATCATGTCACTAACACTGCCCCTGTTAGGGAATCTATTCCCTGTCTAGTTCAATCGAACAGTATGTGACTAACACTGCCAGAGGTAGGATTTCAGGTCCCACTGGGGCCATCCATACTAATAATACATACAGTTACAGTATTACAAAATGTTTTAGAAAAAAGTTTCAAGTTTATGGTGTAAGTTGTACTTACCTGGCACAGTCTATGTTTGTAATTGAGTCTGTACTTCTGTCCACACAGCATGGCTCTCCAGTCTGATGGACCCATGCAGCTTCTCTGACATTTGTGACTCATGCCATCAACTTGCAACATGCAAGGCCCTGAATGGATCAAACAACGGCTGCTTCTGTAACCATGGATATACAGGAGATGGAACAACAATTTGTCAAGGTGACTATAAGTCCTTGAACGTACACAGACATCTTACACGGTATTTACAGAGATGCTAGAGCACCGCCAGCTGAGTGTTATGGGTGCCTTAGAGGCTTGTACTTTATTTCAGGAAAACTTCGACAAATTGTTCTTGTTTCTGACAGCTCACAAGCAGAAGACAAAAGCACAGTTTGTACACATGTGGGCTCATTTAACAATAAGCTTTGGGAACATGGTTGTTAGACTGTGCAGTGCAAAGTAATTAGGATGTAGGCAAATATCTCAGGCAGTAGATGTGTTAAAGCTACTCTAAATTCCTGAAGATGAGGCTTTCAAATCAAATGACTTCAAGTTAAAAGTTTCTATCCGATCAACACTAACCAGGGTGCACTGTTTGTCTTATAATCAAAATGTTAACTTCAGCAAGGCTACTCAGGTGTTGTTTTGAACATGAGGTGGATATTGTAGATTGTTAAATGATGGTAAAGCCAGCTGCTTCATCTGTTAGTCCACAGAATTAGATGTGGATTAAATACCTTGCTTGTCAACAGTGACAAAAACAACTGTTCTCCTGTTACTTGAAGGAAGACATAATCATTTGCAAGAAAACTACATTATACTGTATATTTTTTTCCTTCTCACTTTGCCTCTGGCTCATGTTATCCAGCTCATTAATTTATTTCTCCATTTCAAAATGTACAGGCCTTGTGGTTAACTTTAAGTAAGAAACATTATAAACTTCATATGTCTTTGTCTAACATAGGCCTTTTCAGACATGGTTTGTTTTTCTAAGACCAGCTGTGAAGGTGCAGAGCTTGTAATTTTTCTATTCATTAACAAGTAGTTGGCTCCAAACTCAGTGTTAATCACAGGGAAAACATTGTAATGTTCAAAAAAAAAAAAAAAAAAACTTTATCTCCATGATACAGCTCTGTGACTAACGTTTTTAATGGCCTGCTTTGCCTTTCACTCAGCATTGTTACTTTTGTTATGCTTCTGGGCTGGTTTTGCTTAGAATTCCTGGAACTTTTCTTATTTCCTGACCCGATCATAATCATGGCTTGGTTTACATATTTCAAGGGCCAAGTGTAAATCAAAATGTGAGTAATATAAACAGCACAGTCAATGATTTCCAAACAAAAAGGCACAATTAAGTTCAGGTTAATGAAATTCCTACTGTATAAAGCAACAGATTTTACAATAATTAACTTTATTTGATGTAAATTGAGTGGCCATTAAGTGATCATTCTTCAAATATAAGACTGTGTTACTTCATGCTGCATTACCACTTTTGCACTTTAGCTCTGAATTGCTATGAAAAAGTTACTTGTTTTTTAAATCATGTATTTTCATTGCAACTGACAGAGCCCAGACAATGAATTTAAAGAAAGCAGCTAAAGCAGATCAATCAGGAATATTGTTTTTAATATACTCATGATTTCTCAACCAACCAGCTACCAAAGCACACAGCTATATACAGCATACTCTAAGAAAAAAAAGAAGACATCAAAGTACATTATGAAATACCTGTAGGTGCTGTGTTTGTGCAACAATGACAGTTCAAGGGTCTGGAATGTCACAGAGTTATTTCCCTTTTGAATATTGCCAAATCCCATTGTGGGAGCAAAGGATATCCCTTCCCGGACAGCCTTTGTGCACAGTGTACAGTGGGGAGGAAGAATGATGCCTCCATCATATCTAGACAAATGAACACAACTGTGGAAATTCTTACCAGGTCATGTCCAGCTCACTTGAAATCTAGTGAGTGTGTTTAAAATCAAGCTGGAACAGCAGCTTCTAGAATGATCTGGTGACCTTCAAAACCATGGAATGGGCCACAGCAGCATCCATAGAAAACTGTCCCAAACTTTGTGCCTTGTATGCCTGGAAAAGAAAAAAATGTTTCTTTAAAAATAACAAATTAAGCAAATTAACTTCCAACGAATCAAACAACTACAAGCAACAGCCCAGCGGTCTGAAACTGGAACTCAAAACACACCATGTATACTGCAGCTAGCCAAGGCTGTAATAATGACTGACTTGGTGGAGTCCAAGACAAGACCACAACTGCACTTCACCAAGTTCAAATCAAAACCAGGAGCAAAGGGGATTCAGTCACAGT
>OMKZ01003745.1:11245-28060 GCA_900302535.1 Neoniphon sammara
TTCCCTTTTCTTAAGAGTGCAAGCCAGAGTTATGTGATGTGTCTGACCTTTTTCTCCTTCCCCTTCCTCTCTCCATGCTTCTTTTATCTCTACCTTTTAAAATCCCCCTGCATCCTCCCTCCCTTTTCCTTGCTTAGGCGTGTTACCATCCTCGGCACCCATCTTCCCCTTCTCTCCCTCCCCTGCTGACTGTGTTGAAGCTCACCGGGTGTGTGCCGCCGACCCCCGTTGTGAAGCGTTGTACCGGGGTTTGGAGCTGTGTGCAACCGATGCTGCGGTGTCTCCGCTGGGGGAGCAGGCAGCGGCTGAGTGCCTGGAGAGCCAGGATGCCCTGCTGGCCAAACACTCCGCTCTGCTGACCTGCAAGTGCCAGCGAGGTTCCCGTCGAGAGGAGCACTGCCTCCACATATATTGGAGGGTTCGTCTCATGCCAGGTCAGTAGAGGTGTTAGTGTTCATTAGAGTGACATGATGCATCAATTAAAAAAATGTAAATGGCTTCAGCAAACTTTGTTAAAATTTCTTTAGATTTTTTGTATATTTTCATGCGCACATTTCCACTTTAGTATGCTATGTTGCAAACTTACATCTCACCTTTTTTCTATTCTTATTCATGTTCTGTTCGTCTCTGATGTATCCTATTACTACTTGCTGCTGCAACCCAGCCCAATTTCCAAGGGGTTCAGTCAAGTTCCATTTAATCTAGTCTGAAATTGTTTTCGTGCTCACTTGAGGTGGAAAAGTTTTTCATCAATAAATAAATGATGTCATGCAGTGAAGGAAGCACATTTGTCAAATAAATGATGACAGGCTTGGTGTGCTTGGCCTAATAAACTGTTCAGTCTAAGTTCACAACAGTTCAAACATAGTGTTGGATTTTCTGTTTTTCGGTAAAATGTCCACATTATACCTGTGCAGTTCGACCTCCAGAAATGTCATGGCATGTGTTGTTTCTAATGTGTATCTGTCATGGTTGTATGACCATTACATTACATCATCTTCAAAAGCATAATAAAATACTAAGTAGTCTCTCAAGCCAAACTTTCTCTTCCACAATCTTCAAATGCTCCACAGATAAGTCTGTAATTCAGCCCATTAAAATTTGAGGAGAGGAAGCTGTCATCTTCCACTGGAAAAATATATCGAATCAGATTTGTGTCAATATAATCAAACAAAACTTCTTGAATATCACACAAAAATAAGAATTTCAGAGAGAATAAAACTCACTGAAGCAATATTAAAAAATTTTGTTTGATTGTTTGATTATATTGACACAAATCTGATTCCATACGCGTATATATAAAGGACCATCCAGTAAATACATTCATCCCATAACCCTAATCTTTAACCCTTACCCCAGAATAAAATAATCCTAATTCTAATGTTAAACTTAAACCCAAGTCTTAATCTAAACTGTCCGTCTGTAGAAATGACCTCACTCTGAATGTCTAAAACTCGAAGAATACGCACACACGTGCACAGGTCTTGGTTGTAGAACCATATCAGAGTGCTGGTGTGATGTGTGTATCAGCGAGTGAGCTAACGTTAGCCAGCGGCCTCCTTCTCCCCTGTGGTCTATTAGTCAGCAGAGCATTAGTGTAATTACACACTCCTCAGCTCCTAATGCTGCTAGGCTGCTCTAGCGTGTCATTACCATAAATATATAGCCCAGAATGGAATTTACATACATAAACACTTCACATGCCATTACATCCTTGATTGAGTCTGTACTTTGGAGTGTGTTGAATAATTTGCAGGAAGAAACGGCTGGTCCAGTCCACTAGTCAATCAAGCCTCTACTAATGGGTTTCACAATGAGACAAAAGCTGCTTCCCAGCGAGGAAAGCCAATAAATTAAGGTCATGGTGACTTTGGGTTTTCCCTCATATTCTACCTTCATTTTAGCCATGGTGATTTGATTTAAAATGCCAGAGGCCATGCTATTGGTGGATGCTGGTTGTTATTATGAGGTTATCCTTGAACAATATAAAGGCCTCTGTGCTAAAAAGTTATGTTAACTGTGTGAGGTGCGTTACGCTGAAATGGCTTGTCTCTATTAGCAGTGTTGAGTTTGGCTGGTTTGGCTGGCAGTATGGCCCACATCTCATTTGATTAGCAAATAATCCAAAGAAACATCAAGACTGGAAAATTATGTAAGATCATGAAGATCACAAAGTGGAACATCAAGAAACAGAAAAACAACATTAGATTTATCTATGAGGCTGTACCAGTGCCTCACTTCTCTATGGGCTTTTAAATAAAGGTTAACTGAAATAAATTAGTCTTTGTTCCCCCAGTCAGCTTTTGTGAAGTAGATGTCAATATAACTTGTTGAACCATCATAACAGAAGCTAATTTTTCCCCAATGAGATAAAGGAGATGTTGGGAACCGGAGTCAGTAACAGTTACTGCAATTTCAAGAAAGGTACGAATACCACTGATATGTGCAGCTAAAAAAAATCATCTTATGAAGAAAGTGATGCACTTTCATTAGCAGCAACTATGGCATTTTATGTGAACTAAACACAGCACTAAGCATCATAACTATATTTGATAACTTAAAGGAACAGTTAATCCAAAATACAAACATAAAAAAGACATTTTCCACTTACCCATAGTGCAAGCTATCCATCCAGACAGTTTCTGTGTAATTTGGTGAGTTTTCCAGGCTGTTATGATCTCCCCTGTCTCCCAACACCCCAGTACAATGCAACTGGATGGGTATTGTTTTGTAGAGCTCAAAGTGTCAAAACTTTACATGTGAAAAACTCAACAGCAGGAGCTATTTCCAAAAACAATGCATAATGCACAGCTTTCAGGAGCAGGGAGCTTTGTTGGGAACTATTACCTACTGAAGAACACCATCAAACTGTATTCATCCACCTCAGTGAGTATGAATTAGAGGCAGATAGATACAGATCATGGCAGACTGGAACTTCGTAAACTGTAAACCTAATAAACAGTAAATAATAAAAAATGAAATATCAGGAGGTGACTGCTTAAACAAGTTACTGATTATGTTGCATTGGAAATTAATTGAGTTCATTATATGAAGCTATGTGGACTTTACACAGTGGACCCAGCTAAAAATGTTGCTAGAGCAGAGCTACAGCACACCTTATGCACAGGTGATGCAGTGCTGATTGTGGCTTGAGACGGTTACCATGGTAACCACAGGATTTGCACTTGGTCTTTCATTTACACAGAACACACATTAGATCATGCTGGCTTTTCTCTGGCTTTTCTCCTTGGTGGCGGGCTTGAAACTTGCATTATATTTCTCCAGCTTGACATATTGATGCACAAATTAGCAGCAGGTCTGCTCTGTGTAAATTTAAACTATGAGTAGGAGGTCTCAGAATTCCACAGCCCAACTGACCTGGCTTCAAGGCACATCAGCACACTGACTAAAAACTTCTGATTTACAAGATGTAGGAGTAGAGTTTGACTCAGGTTTGGTCAGGCTTGACCAGGATTGGCCAAGTTTGACCAGTTACTGGTGTGACTGGTTCTATGAGGCTTGGTCTGACGTGACCTTGTTTGACAAGGTTTCAGTTCAGAGTTGACCAGGTTTGGTCAGATTTGGTCGGATTTGATCAAGTTGGTCAGGTTTAGCTGCTTGGTCAGGTTTGATCAGGTTTACCAGTTTGGTCAGGTTTGACTTTGCCAAATAGCCTAATATACTAGGTTTGGTCAGGTTTGGCTATTTGGTCAAGTCTGATCAGGTTTAGTCAGGTTTGATTAGGTTTGGTCAAGTTTACCTGTTTGGTCAGGTTTGGTTAGGTGTGATCAGGTTTGGTCAGGTTTACCTGTTTGGTCAGCTCTGGTCAAGTTTGGTTAGGTTTGATCAGGTTTGGTTGGGTTTGATAAGGTTTTGTCAGGATTGGCCATTTAGTCAGGTTTGGCCAGGTTTGACCAGTTTTTGACTGGTGTGACAGGTTTGACGAGGTTTGGCTGGCTTTGATGAGGTTTGGTCTGATGTGACCTTGTCTGACAAGGTTTGAGTTCAGAGTTTGCTAGGTTTTGCCAAGTTTGGTCAGCTTTGGCCATTTGGTCAGGTTTTGTCAGGTTTGGTCATGCCATTGCACAACTAATGCCTACTGAGTTAGAGAAGACATGACATTGGTGAAAAATGAAAGCATATATCCAAATCTGCACATTCTGCACATACAGATGTGTTATCTACATGACATATACTTTGCACATCATTTAGCCCTATGCTGCTGATATTTGTGTTATGCATATGTTCATGTTCCTGATTTTTTTGTATGTTGCATATGTAGATATTTTTATAGTTGTCACTTATTTCATCCAGTAAACATTTTATATTGAATGTCACACACATCTGTGTGCGTGCCTGCATATGTGTTTATGTGTATACTTTTTATCTACAGGGGAGGATGAACTTGAAATGTCTCCTTATGATGACACGTTCATGGACACTCGCATGGCCTCTTTAGTGGCAGGTAAACAACAATCATTATTAGGTTGTATGAATCAATGTTCATCATGTGTCATGGATTATTGAATAACAGCTCTATCGTTCTGTCATGTAAGTACACTTCACCAGAGCAGCTCAATTCACCACTAAGCTACAAATGTTAATCAATATACATTACCAAAATTACCATTACCATTACCAAAAAGTTTGGACACACCTTCTCATTCAATGATTTTTCTTTATTTTTATTTTCTACATTGTAGATTAATATTGAAGACATCAAAACTATGAAGAATTACACATATGGAATTATGTAGCAAACAAAAAAGTGTTAAACAAACCAGAATATGTTTTATATTTTAGATTCTTCAAAGTAGCCACCTTTTGCTTTGATGACAGCTTTGCACACAATTGGCATTCTCTCAATCAGCTTCATGAGGTTGTTACCTGGAATGGTTTTCCAGTAGTTTTCCAACAGTTTTGAAGGAGTTCCCAGAGGTGCTGAGCACTTGTTGGCTGCTTTTCCTTCACTCTGTGGTTCAACTCATCCCAAACCATCTCAGTTGGGTTAGGTCAGGTGATTGTGGGGGCCAGGTCATCTGACGAAGCACTCCATCACTCTCCTTCTTGGTCAAATAGTCCTTACATAGCCTGGAGGTGTGTTTGAGGTCATTGTCCTGTTGAAAAACGAATGATGGTCCTACTAAGTGCAAACCAGATGGGATGGTATGTCGCTGCAGAATGCTGTGGTATAGCCATGCTGGTTAAGTGTGCCTTGAATTTTGAAGAAATCATCAACAGTGTCACCAGCAAAGCGCCCCCACATTATCACACCTCCTCCTCTATGCCTCACGGTGGGAAGCACACGTAGAAACCATCTGCTCACCTTTTCTGCATCTCACAAAGACATGGTGGGTGGAACCAAACATTTGGACTCATCAGACCAAAGTACAGATTTCCACTAATGTCTAATGGTCTACAGTCCATTCCTTGTGTTTCAATTCTCCTCCTCTTGTTGTTCTTAGTAGTGGCTCTTTAGTGGTTTCTTTGCAGCAGTTCGACCATGCAGGCCTGATTCATGCAGTCTCCTCTGAACAGTTGATATTGAGATGTGTCTGCTACTTGAACTCTGTGAAGCATTTATGTGGGCTCTAATCTGAGGTGCTGTTAATTTGCATTTTCTGAGGCTGGTAACTCTAATGAACATCCTCTGCAGAAGAGGTAACTCTTGGTCTTCCTTTCCTGGGGCGGTCCTCGTAAGAGCCAGTTTCACCATAGCGTTTGATGGATTTTGCAACTGCACGTGAGGATACATTTAAAGTTCTTGAAATTTTCCAGACTGACTGACCTTCATGTCTTAAAGTAATAATGGACTGTTGTTTCCCTTTACTTAGTTGAGTGGTTCTTGCCATAATATGGATTAGAACAATAATCGAATAGGGCTATTCACTGTATAGAACTGTGTACTAACCCTACCTCTGCACAACCCAGCTGATGGTCTCAAACACATTAAGAAGTTTCACAAATTAACTCTTGACATGTCACACCTGTTTATTGAAAACCATTCCAGGTGACTATCTCATGAAGCTGATTGAGAGAATGCAAAGAGTTTGCAAAGCTGTCATCAAGCAAAAGGTGGCTACTTTGAAGAATCTAAAATATAAAACATAATCTGGTTTGTTTAACACTTTTTTGTTAACTACGCAATTCCATATGAGTTCCATAGTTTTGATGTCTTCAATATTAGGATGTAACGATGCATCGTGAGACAGTCAAAAATCGATACAAATATGTGATGATTCAAATCAGCTGAGATGAAAAATGAATTGCGATGCCTTTTTTAAACAGCGGAGGGCATAATCTACTTTTGAGTTCACCTGATCGACGTCATACGTCACTACGTGTTCGACGTCGTACATCACTGTCAGGTATTCAGATGGAACGAGAGACATGGCGGCGGTCGCAAGTGATTTTGAAATTGAGGATGCACAGACCAGGTGTGGCAGCATTTAGGCTTCCCTGTGTGCAAAACTGAAAAGGGCGAGAAGATCACAGACAAGACAAAAACAAGATTGTGTTTGATGTTTTATTTATTTATTTACTGATGTTTAAGATAAAATATAATTCAGTTGCACTTTTAAGAAGAGGACATATGTGTTGTATAAGATAAGAGAAAATATAATTTGTAGTTTTTATATATCTAAATATGTTTTTTAAATATGCATTCATTGCATAGTTTGCGTTTTGAAGTTAAACCCTACCTCAGGAATGTGTTTTTTGTCTGAGAAATAATTAAAGGAATCTTTTTCAGTCATAATTTATCTGCAAGCTCATTCTGTTCAAAAAATCATGAGAAAATTGTATTGTTGGGGTGCTCTGGTAGCTCACTCCGTAGAGCGCGTATCACATTATCGCGGTGGCGCGGGTTCGATTCCGGCATGTGCCCTTTGCTGCATGTCACTCCCCCCTCTTTCCCACGGCTTTCCTGTCTCTCTCTACTGTCCCTATCAATAAAGCAGAAATGCCAAAAAAATAATCTTTAAAAAAAATTAAAAAAGAAAATTGTATTGTTAACCCAGTATCGGTGAGTTGAGTGTATCGTTACATCCCTATTCAATATTAATCTACAACGTAGAAAATAATTAAAATAAAGAAAAATCATTGAATGAGAAGGTGTGTCCAAACTTTTGAATGTATATCAACCTCTGGGTCGTGGACTGGTACTGGGTCTTTGGTCGCTTAGTACCAGGCCACAAAAAAACAGTCAGTCACAAGGGGACAGGTGTACCGGCAGCCGTAATTGCCATATACGTATTGCATTGTGTTTTGTTATTTATTTTTCTGTCGGCTAAATGTCAACCTTTTACATATCACAGGAAAATTATTTTCGTTTAGATTGTGGGAAAAAAAATGATTTAAAAACATAGCTGAAAACATTTTGCTGGTTAACGGTCACTTGTCACTCAAGCACATCACACCACGCTACGACCACCTTGTCTCCAGAAAACAGGCCCAGGGTTCGCATTGATGGTGAGTTAAGTTTTGATTTTGGGGCGTTTTGTACAGTAGTTACACATTTACAACGCTTCTTATATCATGATAAGACACTAGTAGTAAAGTGCCATCAAATCACCACCCCCGCTGGTCCGCCAGAAATATGATAGATTTTATCCGGCCCGTAGAGTCAAAAACGTTGGGATCCCCTGCTGTATATCAATCAGTAAATAAATCTACAGCTTCATCAGCATACCAAACAAGCTGCTCTCTCCATTTTCAATTTTCCTCCGTACAGTTCAGTTTCAATTGTATTAGCAGCCATAGCAATGTGACATTAACAGCAAATTATTCAATAATGTCATAACAATCAATCCATAAGTGATCAGGCAAATTAATTAAAGAACATACAATCTGCATCTCTGTTTTGCAATAATAATGTTGCTCCTGTTTAAAGATGAATATATTGTAATAATATATTTCAATTTTTCATTTGGCTTACAACCCTGCTACATATAATATATATAATTTGGACTTCAGGAAGACAAGTTTCTCCTACTTCATAGATTTTAGGGCCCTGTTTCTACGACCAGTCTGTGCTCACTCAAACTGGAACTTGTAAAGGATTTTCTCAAGTGTGATTCAAATGTGATGGTCCATCAGTCTGCCTTCTTCTTGTACTGTCTGCTTAAGGTTAAATATATTCCTAGTTTGGGATTTGGTCAGTTGTCTCCAGAACCTATGCTTCTCAGTAAAACAGGTAGTGGAAGGAAGGAAAATGGTTAAGGCAAGGTAAAATTGTGGTGAATATTCTTTGTGCCATTGGTGCAGCAGTGGTAATGGTTGGCTATTGTGATGGCATAGCCAAAAAACTAATTTCATATGAAGTTCCATATTCACACTTGGAATAGTTTTATTCTTTGCCTATGGCACTTTCTCTCAATCTCAAGCAAAGTATAATTTGGCCACACCAGGTAGGAAGGAAATGTAATGTGGAGTAAAAGTTCATCTCCCATTTACCTGCACTAGTATTGCTAAGAAGTGGTTCCAGTGAGCTGCTGCCACTTCTCATGCTGCATTCAGAGGTGGCCCTAAAAAATGCTACACCAGCTTTGTGGGATGGCAGTCAGCTGTAGCAGCTGCAACTGCAGAAGCCTAGTCTTTGCCAAGGTGATTTTGATGAACAAGAAGTTCAAACAATCCATGCAAATTATTGAATACAGCAAACACCCAAATTACAGTCTAATGTCAACCACCATGGTCTGAATGCAGCATCAGAGACAAAAAACACCATGAAGACTTTTTGAATGTCCTTTAGAGGGGCCTTCCTTGGATGGTGATCAGTATGATATTGTATGAGTTCTGCAAAAGCCCATAGCTTGCATCGTGCATAAAAAAACAAAACCTATAATTGCAAGGTTACAGTCTGCTTACTTGCAGGATGACTCAAGGACTCCCTTGTTGATTGTATTGCAGGCTACAAAACAAAAGATAAACTTTATTAACTGATTTGGTTTTGCACGTTTCATTTGAGGTGCCAATGTAAATACTTTTCAACATAGCCACACAGCAAGGCCACCGGCATCAGTATTACTTGGCAATAACAGTTTTCAAACTGACAAGGAATTTCATTGAGTTATATGTGGTATATGTATATGTGAATGTGTGTGTGTGCATGTGTCTGCATTCATGCCTGCATACATGTTTATGTGTGTATTTTTTATCTACATGGGGAGGATATTTAGCTCAACTGCAGAGGATACCAGGCCTTTACTGGTGGCAGACTTTTATTTGAGAGAGGCCTTCATTTGTAATTCCCCCGTTTGATGTTTGCTCATATTTTAGTATGAAGCCTCCTTGTTTTCTAATAAGCTTCTGCTTTTTGGATTGACCACCCCAACAAAATTTTGACCGAGAGACTGCGCTGGCACTTAATGCGCTTATTTTTCCCCTTCTCTCAATCAATTTTTTCCTCCCCTCTCCTGTTTTTTTTCGCTCATTTTATCTCCAGCCTATATTTGGGGTCAGTCTTTATTTATTTGTGTCAACCACACCCCCAGCCATTACTGGAGACTTGGCTTTTAATTGAGTTTTTATTTGAGGAAATACAGCAAGCAACAAATTGTAGTTTTACAAGTACTATGAAGTCCAGGTAACTCTAGTCCTGATTTTTTACACGTCATAGCCTACATGTATCACAAATGCTAGACAGTCCATTCTTATATCATGATAAGACACTCACCTCTACCCCCTTCACCCCCACCATGCAGCCTCTTCATTCCTGCCATTGGACAGTGCAAACCAATGCCTGAAGGCGGCTCAGGACTGTGGCCTATATGAGAAGTGTGGCTCGCTTCGCTCTGAGTACGTCCTGGCCTGTACCAAGCGGGTGCCTGGAACTGACCGATGCAATCAGCACAAGTGCCATCGGGCCCTGCGGCGCTTCCTAGAGCGGGTGCCCGAGGAATACAGCCTGGGTGTCCTGTTTTGCCCCTGCACCAACACCCTGTGTGGGGAGAGGAGGAGGAAAACCATTGTGCCCTCCTGCTCCTACCAGGAAATGGAGGGGCCACAACCCAACTGCCTCCACCAGCAGAGCTTCTGCCGCCGAGATGACCTCTGCAGGTTAGGATGGAGCTTAGGTTGACATATGGGTAGACCAAATCAGCCTGTTCCCATTCCCAGGGTGTCAAAAACTGCAGCTTGGTCAGAGACCCAACGCTTCAAACTGTGACACCCTAGGTACCCCTGTAGTGTCAGTTTGACATGCAAAATCAACGGAATTGAGGGGACGTAGTACCAAGAGCAAAAAGTCTGCATAAGGAGATGGTTGGGGTGGATGGCGGGCGTACAAGACAGCTTGTTCACATGTGAGACCGGAGTTTGATTCCAGGGTGAAGCAAGACTGTTTTGGTGCCTGAACCAAACCTTTTCCGAACCTTAACCAAGTGGTTTTGTCGCCTAAACGTGAACTGTGACCGTTTTGTCTTTTGTCTGCGAGTGATGTCACAGTGACACGTAGAAGACCCAAAGCGTCAGGGTTGGAGGAGCCCAGCACGGCTACAAAAGTAACGCTACAGGGGTACCCAGAGCGTCATAGTTTGAAGCGTAGGGCCACTGACCACGCTGCCATTTTTGACGAGTTTAGAGCGTGTTGACCAAATTATTGACCAATACAGCCTTTTTGTTAGGGATCTGGTCCAGTCAGTGTTGGCTTACCCCAATATGATGGAATATGATGCAGTTTGATTAATTACATTGTAGAATTGATTAATACTACACTGGTTGTCTATGGGAAACCCATAAGTACACTGTTATTTTGATTATTAACACTTCTCATGGGTTTCAATTTAGTGTCCCATGAGGTCATGAGGAGCTTTCTGAGGCCTTCGAGTGCAACACTGAATACTTGTTATGTTCTGGTGTGGAAACGGTCATATTTAAAGATGAACCCCAATTTTGATGGGAACATGAGCAAAGGAATGAAGCCCCATTCATGTTTTTCCCATTTCCCTATCCCGCTCTGTCTCCAGAGAGATAAACTGAAGGAACATAGAGGAAAGAATAGAGAAGAGAGAAAGAATGAAGGGATAGAGAGAAAGGCAGTAAAATCTTAGGTGAATCATAAAGAATTTTTCACAAAATATCAAGCAGGTTCTAGTTGAGAAATATCAGTACTTGGAACTGGCCTTCAAAAACCTTATTTCACACACATGCAAGCCAACTCCTTGCCTACTTCTTGTGTTTGATGTTAACTTGTTGTGTGTGTTGTTGCCAGGTCCAGACTGGCTGATTTCCTCCATAACTGCCAGCCATCTCCTCTGTCAGCTACTGGCTGTCTGAGAGACTCAGCAGGCCTCTGCCTCCGGGCCTACGCAGGACTCATTGGTATGGGATGGAAAACTGGTGAAAGGGGGCGTGGGGGTGAGTGGGGGTGGAGGAGGAAAGATGGATAGATGGACCAATTGCATAAAACAAGATATTGCTTACCACTTCCACCAAGGAAGTTATGTTTTCACCCGTTAGTTTGTCTGTCACCAGGATATCTCAGAGACTTATGAACAGATTTCCATTCAATTAAGTGGAAAGATTGGCCTTGGGAGGTACTATTGATGAGATTTTGGTGGTGATCAGGATCTAGACTTTACATGATTAGACAATCTTTATTTTATTTTATTTTTTATTGATTCCAAATCTTAAGGGCATGTTTGCAGGATCAAAAAATCACTTTAACTTACAATCTAAGTGATGGTAAGGTGGTTGCTGGGTACAGTAGTAAGTTGGAAAATTATTCTGCATTAATGGAGGTGTGCACTCTCTGAGTTTCTTGTTCTAGTTAAGTGAAAGCTAATGTAGCGCTATTTCTTGCTTGCTAGCTCTGAGTACTTTGGCTAACAAGCTGTCTAGTACAAAGCCATTACAGTCAACAATGGTGACACATGGCAGCTGATGCTAACTAAGCAGAGCATTTTCAAACAAAAAGTGCCATATTTTCAACAGTGAAAAGCCATCTAAAAGTGTAACGGTGAAAAATCAATTCAGATAGCTCACTATTACAACTGATTACAGCAGCTTATTACAAAAAGGTAGCATTGCCACTGACATACACTTAGCAAAACCTACAATGCTGTCATTTCCTCCTCAACAAACACATTATTTGTGATAAACTGTGACCAGCTTGGCGCTAAAATGACACACTTATGATTAACCCAGGATCTTTAGTGGAGCAGCTCTATCCTTTACCAACTAAGTTAAATCTTTCCGATACGGTCATTAAGCTTTGTTAGCTGCTGGTCACAGCTAACAAAGACCACTTACAATGAAGGAGTCCAAGGGCCCTATTTTCATACAGGCACACTGTGCAAAATGCGTCCAGTCACTGGTGCAGTGGAATTTTGGTGAGGCTCAGTGAGGGTTTCTCCTCACCTGGGTGCGTTTGGTATTTTGATGGAGCGCTTTTCACCAAGGTGGGAGGAGAGGCGCAGTAGTGTGTGTGTTGTTATCATTCCTGTGGCACACAGGAATGTTGGTGCCATGGATGGTCGCGATTTACACCCACCAGTGTCTGCCTGCCCCTCAGACCAGGTCAATGGAACAACAAATCATATCAACTCTCATTCATCCCTATTCTGCATTGTTTTCCATGGTGAAAAAATTTAATTTGTGAAGTGTTTGAGACACACATATGAGGATGACATTTGGAATTTTTCATTGCATTCCTGGCAATGAAAGTAAATCCTTTATTGAACACAATAAAAGTAAATAGCGTAATATAGAATATAACCGGAAAAACATTCAGATCACTTAGCTTTGATACATTTTATGTCCTAACTATTTTCAAGGTAAAATCATGGCTTAGAAATTAGCAAAAGCAAATATGTTGTTTATTCTATTTTGTTGAGAAGAGAACTTCAGCATAATGGCGTTTTATTCTCTGAAATTTATTAATATTCATTTACAGAGGAAAGCGACGAGAAGAAGGGGAAGAAATGGATTACAGATTTACCTTATGTTCTCTCTCTCTCTCTCTTTCTCTCTTTTTCTCTCTCTCTCCCGCTTACTCGTGCCATCAGTTCTCACCAAAATGACACCATGCTTTTGTACGGTGCACACTCTCCTTAAAGGGAAGGATAAGAACATAACTGATTGGTTAAGTCAATCCCAGCCTCTAACACACCCAGTTCATCTCAATTCCTCCCAGTTCCCAGATGTGCCAGGCACATCTTGTCACCAAAATACCAAATGTGCTCCGTCACACCCCCTGTGCACTGGGTACTAGGCATTTAACTGCGCACGAAAATAGGGCCCCAAATATGCAAAACCTAAAACCTTCATGTATTTGTAACAAAAAAGAAAAAAACTTCTAAAATAAATAATAATGCAAAGTTTTCAAAACAAATACATTTGGCCATACCTTTGGCTATGGATGGATGGATGGAGGGAGGGAAAAAGTAATGGGTAGCAAAGGCAGAAAGTGAGCAAGCACAGAGATAAGGCAGACCAGAAGTAAAGAAGAAACAGCTAGATACAAAGTGAAGACGTACGACAGCTGACAAGAAATGTGGATACAGAAACATTGAGTGGCTTTCTGCTCTGTCTGACAATGATGGATGAGTTTTGTACGAGGCTCATATCTCTCTTAGCACAGCCCATAGTTCACAATTGAACAACAGGATGGCAGAAGATCTGGTGTTAGAAGGATTTACAGTGAGATTTTCTTTTTTATTCTCAAATTCACAGGGATTGATTTAAACCTAAGAATGGCCACAAATATATTTGGGGAAAAAATACTGTTTGTAATAATGGGACTTAAAATACATCCTAGACTGAGGATAGGTTCTCTTAGAGGAAAATTACTAAAATAATGCTTTCCTGAAAATATTCAATTTCATTCATACTGGTGGTTGTATACCTTAGGATGATGACCATAGTTTACCACTTTAAGTTCCACCACACCACACCACCACTGCTCTAGAATGTGTATTCACCTCAAGCAATTAATTCCCAGCTATCTTCATTGAAAAGTGCAGACAAAACATTATTTCCAACCCCAGAAGACAGAGTGAAATAATATAATTTTTTCTGTGTTTTTCTATTGATGTCAAGTTTTTAAAACTTTTCAAAACATAGTATTTTTTAAAACTTAGAAGGAGTTGTTGAGGGTGCATTCATAAATTCACTGCAGTGGTGTCACCCTGTACACTGAGTGCTGACTTGTCATTCGGAATTTCAGAGTGTTCCATGCAAAATATGAGGGTTGGGTTGGGTTGGGTTGGGTTTAACACACAGCAGTTTGTATGTCATCAATATATTAAGTATGTTCGCTATAAGATTGACAAAACCTAAATATGTTTTAAATGTCCAAATAAGCTAATTTAAGGGCTACAGCTAGCTAACCAGCTAGCAAGATAACTCATATCAATGTTTCCGTTTGTTACCTCTGTAATCTTAATAATTCTGTGCCCGGCCACCCTCCAATGTGTGCTCTATGATTTCACAGCAGAGCATCAGAGTGAATTTATGAACAAGCCTGTCTGGATTTCTCATTTGGTGTTTCTGTGCTGCTAGCAGGATATTTCAACATAGGAATGCATGAAAGGGTCAGTTTTGTACTTTTTTTTCTTCAACAAATTGTGGTTGACTCATGAGTTTTTACTTTTATTTTTTATTCTTTATCACTTGTGTTAACATTCAGGGTGATAGTTTATGCCTCATAACTGTACATGGAAAATGCTTAAGGCAATGGCTCTGCAATTTCTCCTGGTGCTGTATCTGCAAAATAGCCTTAATGGATTATTATAGCCCCACCTAACTAAATGCCCAGCAGCTGCCACTGTCAGAGAGCTTTAGCTCTGTCTGTGCTGAAAGAGCAACATCCTCTTCCCATTTTGTGCCATAAAGCAATCCAGCAGATTTCCCTCCGAATCCAACATGATGTCTCACAGTGTAAAATGCAGTATACAGGTTGCCAGTCTTTGGTGATTGACATTTTTAATGTGGTAATAACTTATTTATGTTCAAGTGAGACATGTAGCTCTGTTGACCTTTGACCTTGCTGACCTGCAGGTACCATCATGACACCCAACTACATCAGTAACAGCTCTGCAGACGTATCGCTGTGGTGTAACTGCGAAGGCAGCGGCAACCAGTGGCAGGACTGTCTCAGACTCCAGCGCATGTTCACTCACAATCCCTGCCTGCGTGAGTCTACACTGTATACACACATTGTGTCTGGATATAAGGTTAAACAACATAGACTGATAGGTCATCTACCTCTGATATGATGGATATGATGTAGTTTGACTAATTACAATGTATAGCAGAATTGTTCAATGCTGTGCCAATGATTCAAATGAGACATTCTGATCAGATTCCACACAGTTATGAGGATGATGATGATTATGATGATTATTGTTGTTGTTATAATTGTTGTTGTTGTTTTTAGTAGTAGTATTAGTGGTAACAGTGGCGGTAGTGTCTTGAGTTTTAGTGTCACATTGTCTAGATGCTGTTTAAGAGGCTTTTCCACTCTGACAAGGATAAAATTGAATACTGAATCCTTTTCATTTTTGCCATTAAAATGGTCAAAGTTATTGATATTGACTATCCAAAAATATTGGTATATATTGTAGTGATTCCCAAGATAGTGCTGACCTATGGCAACATGCTGCGAGCTCCCCTCTGTTGGATGTTTATGTAGAAAAAGGACACAGTATATTGGGGCAGCTGTGGCCTAAGCGGGTCATGACCAGAAGGTTGCTGATACGATCTCCCGGACCGACAGGAAAAACATGGGTTGGGGGAGTGAATGAGCAGCTCTTTCCCCTCCCACAACACCCACAGCTGATGTGCCCTTGAGCAAGGCACTTAATGCCAAACCGCTCCAGTGGAGCTGCTCAGTGGCCAACAGTACAGACTGTGGTTGTACTGTGCAGCTTCCAGGTGTGAATGTGTGTAACTGTGTGAATGCGAGGGCAGGGCGTTGCTGAAAAAGAGCATACATGCTCAGCAAACCTTCCCTGGATAAATAAAGGTTAATCATTTTTTTTAAAATTACAGATGACTCTCCCACGTTACCATCGTCTCTGGTCAGTGGAACCGTTATATCTGAGCATACACAACCTGCCTATGGGACTACTTTTTTATATGTGTTCATGCATATATATGTATAAGTATAGATAGATTATGTGTAAATAATGTGTTTATATTATACATAGGTGAGCACAGGAGTGTAAATAGGATTGGGTATGTAGATAGTAACAGTGTATGTACATATGTACTTATATAGGTGTATTTTATGTATATAAGTATAAGGTGTATATATGGTACGTATATAGGTGATTTTTTAATGAGAGAGGTATATTCATATAGGTAGGCTTATGTATATAGGCATGTAGGTAGGCTTTGTGTATGTAGGTATGTATGTATATTTATACAGGTAGCCTTATGTGTATTTTTTTTCATGGCATTTAAGTGCACTGGCTGTTATGCTTTTCACAACAACTTGAACTTCTGCGAAAGTCTTATTGGATGAACAGTTTGCATCTGTAGACTGGAATCATGAAAAGTTAATTAATTCAAATGAGATGAGACTGGTTTCAACACAGATGTCTGTTGAATCTTTTTGGATGGTTGGATCCTGGCATGATGTTTGCCATGAACAGAACTCTAATAAACATTAATACGAGTCTTGAATCCTATCATATGTATCTGGATGGCTTCAGTTTTTCTTGCATGTGTGTGAAGAAGTGAAAAAAACAACATTCGTCCAGCTGTCAATCAGTCAGAGTAGCTGTCAATAAGACTATACACTAAGACGATACACATTGAGCCTGTATGTTCAGACACTAAAGGGTGAATCGATGCATCGATTCCCATAGG
>OMKZ01003751.1:15307-37607 GCA_900302535.1 Neoniphon sammara
TGTGTGTGTGTGTGTGTTGGTGAGTGCCTGTGTGTGTGTGTTTCGGAACAAATGTCTTTAATCTGTAATTATGCATGTGTTAGTGTTAGATTATATGTTTGTGTATAGGTTTGTGTGTGTGTTTTTCTGAGTATACTATTGTGCAGTATCCACATTTCTGTGTGAACATGTTTGTGTGTGTATGTCAGTGAGCTCTGGCAGATGTCAGGGTGTAAATTGACTGGTGAAAGAGGAAGCGGATGTATTCAGGGAAATAACCACGGGCTCCCTATAGAATATGAACCACCTCTGTTACTACTGTTATTAATACAATGATAATAATGATAATATTAGATAGGTTAGATAGATCTTTACTGCCAGTGACATGGAATTCATAGATTTGACTAACTATGTAATTTGTTTATTATTTTCACATAACATAACTTGATATATGGAGGTGTCAGTCAATCAATGTATGTAGCTCATAATTTGGCGGCAGCACATAATTTTCTAAGATGACAAAGAGGAAGAAGAAAAAATAGAAACACTGTCCTTGTTGAGTACCGTATTTTCTAAAATAAAAGCCGTGTCTCCAATAATGGGCAGGGGCGTGGTTGACACGAACAAATAAAGGGCGGCCCCAAATACAGTTTGTTCAAGCTGGGGATAAAACAAGAAGAAAAAAACATGAGAGGGGAGAAAAAAATTGACTGGGAGAGGGGGAAAATAAGCACACTGAGAGCCATCATTCCAGCAGTCTCCGGAGACTGGGAGAGGGGCGAGAAAATTGACTTTGAGAGGGGAAAGCACACTGCCAGCGCTTCCCCCCTCTCCCGGTCAAATGTTTTTTGGGGTGGTTGGTCCAAAAAACGGAAGCAGATCAGAAAACAAGGAGACTTCGTACTAAAAGATGAGAAAATATACTTATCAGACAGAGGGAATTAGAAATAAAGGCCTCTCTCAAATAAAAGCCTGCCTCCAAAAAAGGCCTGGTATCCTCTGCAGTTCAGGTAAATAAAGACTCCAGACAGTATTTGAGGAAATATGGTGTTTGTTATGGACTTTCTGGGGATGTGTTTAGTTAATCTGCTTATGAATGCAGTGTGGCTGTCAAAAATATTTCAGTATAAGTCAAATCAACATCAAGACAGAAGCTCGCCCAGTACATTGCCAAAATATTTCAACCCTGATATACACATTCCTTCTGGTTGGGTTGCAAGCTAATGTGATGCTCCTGGACCAGACAGGGTTTTATCTTGCTCAAGGACACTTTGGCAGGTGGCATTCCCACATACTGGCTCCTGTGAGTCAGACTATTAGAGACCCAGACTGTCTGCTGGTGAACATCTGGGAGCCCAGACACCATCGATTCAGAGTGTATCGTCCATCCCTCTTTCTGCTCCTCTCTCCTAACCATTACCCTGTCTTCGCTCACTCTTCATCTTCATCAGCAGGTCTGCCAGTCCTGAGTCTTGAAATGCCTTCAGTTATATCGGCTAAATTAAAGGCCCTTAAAAGGTTTTCAATACAGTTAAATAACGCATTTCAATATTGAATTTAGTTTCGGATTTCTGAAAAATGCGATGCGCTGTTTTCCTGGCGAGAAATCAGCCCAGTCATACAGACCTTTTTTTTTTCATTTTCACACATATTTCACACCCAAAATGCTCTGACATTTAATTCTGTCATTAAAAAATGAAAAATCTTGAAGTTCATGTGATGAAACCTGCAGACACCCTATTTATCCTTTTCTGTCTACAGTATTGAACCGAGACTCCTCTTCCTTTTCGGTCCTTCTCTACTTGTCATTTCTCCTCCCCAGTCTTGTCTGCCCTTGTGTCCCATCCCTCCCTCTCTCTCTCTGAGTCACAGCATCTTTTTTCTTACACCAGGATATATACAAAAGAAATGCGGTTTGTGTGTGTGTGTGTGTGTGTGTGTGTGTTTGTGTGCTTATGTGCGTACTTCCATTCATGCCACAATGGGTACAAGATTCAGTCAGAATGATGAGGGTCCAGTGATGTTTAGATCCAGAGGAGAGAATGAATGTGAGCCAAGTGAGTCATCACACAGACACACAAACATCACTCAAACACACACACATCAGTTTCATGTTAATCAGTGCAGGGGCGCTCAAATGTTTGTCATGTTACCCATGAATAGACACACACTAAGCCAGAGAGAGGACACATATCGATAAGGTTTTGTTGTTGTAGAATTAGTAAGACATTAGAGGACAGCTCATGCTACAGGTGGCAAGATAATAGTGGTGAGAATTGAACCTTTCATAACAATTATTCACAGCAAATTAAACTGTCCTTCATTTTACTTGTGACTGCCTGATACCCCTCAAAGACGTCTATTTGAGAACCATAATATTTAAGACTCAAGGACTTGGAGTGTTACGACTGTGGTGGTTCTGCTGTCCTCTATTCATCCAACTCTACATATGTGATGAACCATGATTTTTTTTCTGACCATGTTAGGTTTTTTGTGACCATGATGTGAAATTACAGTGAACACGTTCGTAACATAGAACACTCCACTCTGCTTTTGAATAACAGAAACAGAAGGCCTAATAACCGACTTTTCCATGAGCTGCATTCAAAAGCTCTCTGTTGCTACATTGCACAACCCTTTTAGAACATTGGCAAAAGCCCCGTTCAACTGTTTGTGTTGCATTTTTGTTTAAATTAAATACTAAGGACTGATTTCTGAGACAAACTGAACAATGGCCTTAAAACCAAACCAAACGACACCTTGTAAAGGGTGAATCGTAACAGACAAAGGACAGACATCACACTCACATAGCTAGCCACCTTCCACGGGTCACTGTTAGATATAAAAAATAAACGCTAGAAAAATTATCCTTTCCAAAAACAAACAAACCAAAAAACTTTTCTTGTGAGACTCATAACCAAACTGTGAAACACCTAGTTTATTTAAAAGTTTAAAAATTCAAAAACAAGAGAGCCCATCCCTTGATGGAGAGATCACCGGTTGCATTTTTCAAACAACCAATGACTACTCTCTACCACTTTCACCTGTCTGTAACATATGTACGAAGGACCGGACTGTAAAAATGCATCAAGTTCAGGCATAAATGATCGAATCAGCTAAACCGCCTCTTGAGGTGGTTAGACATGCATATGACCACATTAATAAACACTGTATTTAAGATGTAGTTTTCTGAATTGTTTGAGAATGAACAGTAGAGAGAGACAGGAGATTTGAGGTAGAGGGTGACATGTGCCAAAGGTCATTGGCTTGATTTGGACATTGAAGGTACTTTAGATGCACCTTAGCCAGGTGATATGTGATGTGTTGATACCAGAGACACATTTTAATGCCAAGTGTAAATGTCGTCCACCTAAGTCCTATCTAGATCTGCATTTGAGGCACTTGTAATATAATGCCAGGTGGATAAGAGGCCAGTATGTTCATCAACAGCTGTGTGTCCTTCAGCAAGATGCCAAACCCCTACCTGGTCCTTCATTGTTAGTTGCTCTGGCAAACAGTGCCAGCTAAATGCCTAACATCTAAATAATAAAATGTTATGTATTACCATTTTGCAAAGTATTTCTCCAAAGAGCAGTCCACTCACTAGCTGTTGATCCTGACTTGATAAGAGTGAAAGCCTGTGATGGTACTCAGATCCAATTTGATACAGCATGCCTAAGCTCGAGGACGTCCTTTCAAGTCCCTCCTCGAACCGCCGTCTTTACACTTTCCTTTTTATATTCCAATGTTTTTTTCCCCACCCCTACTCTTCCTCCTTCGCTCCGTGCTTCCCTTCGTTAGAATGATTTGTTTACCCACAATTCCCTTGGGTAATTAGCGCTGTGATAATAACTAGTGTTGGAAACAAACACGCCCACTCACTGAGCATGGTACACACACACACACACACACCCAGAGAGAGGGATGAAAAACAAGTTATATGGGTTTAGGTGCCTGAGTAATGATTGAACTAGACTCTCACTTTTGCAAGAGGAGGAAATTTTTTTAGCCAGGCTCCCCCAGTTTTTGATCACCAGTGGAACTGTGAAATTGTCATTTCATTCATTGTGAAACACATTTTTATGTTGTTTCATTAAAACAAGAACAAACAGGGCAGCAAGGCAGAGATGCAGATTGAATTATCAGTCACCTCAGGATGGTGAAATCAGTTACAGTTTGTGATTGCTTGGAGGCTGAAAAAAAATTTAGCCTATACATACGCACTTCACTCAGTAGGGTGTCCTCCATAAAAACAAAGGACATATTGGTGCCTTTCAAAGACTAAATTGTTAGCTAGAAAGCGGCTTGAATTACTGGAATCATTGGCAAACTCCTCTTCATAGCATTTGCTAGGATTGAAGGACTGAAGCAAACACAGTGTGGGATGCTACTTTGATGGATGCAACCACCCATTCCCCATAGTCTGCCTTTTTCATCTCCGCTTTGCCCAGCTTTGGAGCTGGAGCAAAGATTGACAATATTTCCTGGGATTTCACTAAGAGGAAGTGAGAGGACTTGAGAGAATGGCTGTTGCTGCAGTTCTACCTTACAAGCAAGCATCAGGATTTGACGCTTCAACAAAGGAAGGGGCCTTGAGCATATGAGGTTGGCGTATCTTTGACACATCAATAGGCAGGCAGTCACTCAATCCATCAATCAATCAGTCCGTTTTTACCCCATGAGACTGGAGAAGCAGATCTTGATGGCAGCACTTGTGGCCTTTTAGCTTCAGTGTCCAGTTCCCCATAACCAACAGTAGAAAACTGTGGTTGTACCGGGCAACTCTGGCTAATGTATGGACCTGCATGAATGGGACGTCCTGGACGTGACCACCCATTCCTCATAGTCTGCCTTTTTCATCTCTGGTTTGCCCAGCTTTAGAGCTGGAGCAAAGATCAACAATACTTCCTCTGCTGCAAAAGACAACGAAGGTCACTTGACTTTCCCTGTATAAAGAGATGGAAAAATGAAGGCAATGAACGTAGAATATATCACTTTTTCTCAGAAAAGCACCGTGAGAGGCTTTGGTTTACAGTGATTTTAAATCAGCTAAGAGGCAGTGCTGGGCACAACACGAAGTAGGGCTTAAATAAAATAACACAACAATAGCAGTATGTCCAAGCTACATATCCAAACCTCCATACACATCAACACAGAACAAAAGCAGGCATCCTAATTCATTAGCTTAGGGTTTTTTCTTGTTAAAATGGGTCTTTGGCAGCATTCCTGTCCTGAGGGCCACATGACAAGTGGCTTTGGCTGTACCAGTTTAGAATGTTTGCAAAATTGCATTAAGGGAAATATAAGACATTTGTAATGCCATGAAGTTAAATCCACCTCTGAAATAAATCTGCTAATGAAAAGAAACTATTGTCTTATCAGAATATCAGTAATTAATTACAATTACTTAATAGTTTGAATGTTTTTTGTATGTATGTTTTTGAGTTTCCTATTTTGTGGTGCTAAATGAAAAGGCTTTGTTGGCTGTCAAACATTTCCCTGTGCAGGAAGAACTTTGGGTCAAGGGAACAAAGTAGTGCCTCTATCATTTCAGTCTGTATGGCAGCTAGTAGTTCAACACATGACCAGCCTCTTCTCTACCTTTATCATTAGAGCTGTCTGAAAGACAGCCTCTATTCATTGAGCCATGTGTGTATATGTGTGTAATTCAAAAGATCTCGATGCGCGTGTGAGCATGTGTGTTCAGATTGGAAGCCTTTGTGTTCACTTTTACTAAAATCTCGACAACAGAGAAATGATGGATTGAGAGAAAGGAAAAAGGAGACAGGAGAGAAATAGAAAGATAACAGAAGGAGTAGAGAGAGAGAGAGAGAGAAACCCCTGCTGTGTTTCCCATCAGGAGTTGTTCCTTTCCTCACTGGGTGATTTATTCTCTCCTCGCCTTCATGTCCCCCTTTCCATTCCCCCTATTTCCTTTATTTCATTCTTCCTTTCTGTCTTGTTTCTGTGGGCAGCTGGTGAACACAGTTATCAAAGCTATTTAGAAAAGGCGACAGACAGACATTCAGACAGACGGGGTTGTTAAAATGACTCACCAGTGGATCTGAGGTTTTCATCTGAAGTAATTCTTAAGTACACTTCTTTCTTTCCCACGTTTCTTGTGTATGAATTCAACTGGGAATTAATGTTGATGCTTTTCAGTAGGCTGTAAGGACTCTCAACACAAAATCTCTCTTATTTTAAGTGTGTGAGGCCAGGCGTGTCAACACCCTGACCAGTATTGCTCAGCAACCTCATCAACCCCCAAAAATATGTTATGGTAATTTTGCCCTGCAGGACAGTAAAAATCTTACTCATTGCCACCTTAACAGATGAGTACTGACAGCTCCTGTTTGGATGTATATAACCCCATATATTTTTATCTCTATATCATCCTGTGAAAGTACAGATGGCTGTGCTGTAGGCAAATAAACATTTTCATGAGTGCATGGGCAGAAAGAAATGCACAGAGAAGAAAAATGCTTACACACCGTACAACTGACAAGGAAAAAAAGACCAAAACCTTTTTTGAAGTGAAAATGTACCTTTGATTTTGTGCATATGCCAAAACTAATGTGCACACTAACAAAAAAACAGCGGTTAGACAGATGCTTTAACACTTTTTATGTGGGGTATAAGGACTTCCTTTCTTCATATCATATTGTTCATCATACCAGTTATGTTGTACACAGTAGTTCTTTCTCCAATTATCACAGTACTGTTCTAGTCAATGCTGCTCTACTCAATTGCTTTTTTCCTTCCTTCCTTTCTCCCTTTCTTTATTACTTCCTAATTACTTGACATTTTAGAGCTGCTGATAGGTGTTTACACTGTCTGCTGGTTTTGGACCACCTGAAGCCAACTTTTAAGAAGTTTGCCTTAAATACATAGTAAAAGTTCTCATCTATTGACTTAGTGTTAACGCCATGTTCCTCCAGAAAGTTGAGTCCCAAAATGAATGGTTTTCTAACTTTTACTTCCCAAAGGAAGGGTTTTGCTGCATATGCTCAGTTTTAGCCAAAAGTCTTTAATTATATTAACCCTTAGGATAAGGCCTTACCTTAGGCCTTGAAGACCTTAAAGGAGTACTCTATTTTGGGCAAAATACCCTTTTTCCGACTTAACCAGATTGAGACAAGATGTTCAATACCATTTTCACTGTTGTACGTCCACTGGTTCAGTTCCAATGAGTAGCATTTCATGTTAGTCTAGCTTAGTTTAGATGGTAAAACTTCTACCATCTATGGTTCCCACCATCTACCTTCTCCAAAAACGACTCATTTTTTAAAAAAAATTCCAAGAGGTGTATTTCAAATACACATGATACATTGTGTAAATAAGACAGCTTCAAGGTTGCTGTGAGTTATTTTTTCACTTTGACAGAGCTAGGCTAATGACTCTCGTAGACTTCAAGTCTTTATGCTAAGCTAACATGAAATGCTACCAATTGGAACCAAACCAATGGACTTACAGAGGTGAAAATGTTGCCAAATATCTTGTCTCAGTCTGGGTAAGCTGGAAAAAGGGTATTTTGCCCCCAACATTGGAGTATTCCTTCAAAAGGTCTTTACTACTGTTGAATAACATTTGAAGTCTTTCATCCTGTTCCAAGAAGGCATAAAAAGAACAGTAATGAAATAGTTTAGTAGAGATTAACATAGTAAATGCATTCAGAAGAACATTGGTTAGAAAAAAAGGAATACATAAAATAAGATTCAAAACATAACAAACAATACAAGATTATGTGGATCTATCCTTAACAAAAAGACATGTTTTAATTAAACTGGGTCCTGGGCCAAGACTGAATATGTGCTATTAAATCAGTGTAGTTCCAAGCAATTAAAAAAAAAAATTAAAAAAGAAATTAAGGTCCACATCAAGCAATAGTACCGTCTGCATCAATACAAATTGCAAACCAGGGAAACAAAATTACAGTTATCAAGGAAGACAGTTGGTGTGATGTGTATCTTTGCAAGTGTGTGTGTGTCTCTATGAGACATAGAGAGCGTTCATTCACAGTCACTTGTCTATAGCAGAGGTCCGTTGCCAACCAATCATCTAGCTTTCAGCCACATTCAGTGCCTCCTAGCCAGCCCTCTTACTTCTTCCTCCATTAATTCCCTACCAGCGCCACAAGTGTGTGTTTGTGTGTGTGTATGTAATCTGACATATTCGATCCCTCACGCCTATTTATGTTACCTTGTAACCTTGGGAAGCAGACGGTTTCTACATATGTCAGTGTGTGTTTGGTAGAGTGAGAGATATATTGTATAGTGTGTGGTATTTATGTATTTGTGTTTGCGTGTGTGTCTCTTTCGCACTCTTGCACCCCTTACCCATCACCCACCTCCCTCCCAGTGCTGGTTGGTTGCCACGGCTACAGTGTCGCCTCTCCTCCTCATGTTGCTATGAGACTCGGACCGACAGACCTGAGCTGAATGACAATGCGTCTCTGGCTCCGGCAAGAGGCCTACGACAACCAATGAGAGACGATCCAGACAAGTGGTTCCCAAAATGGGGTCTGGGGACCTCCGGGGGTGCCTGATGGGGTTGGCAGGGGGTCCCCAGCAAAATGAGAAATAGCTGAATTGCACTATTTCATCTCCTAGGCAATGAGCTCAGTGACAGATGTGTCAGGATGACTCCGTCTCTGTGCTAAATCATAAAATGTTATAGCATGGGGGTTTGAGGTGTAATGCATGGCTATTGAAAGGCTCTTGACCTGAAACAATTTGGCAAGCCCCTGTCTAGACCAAGTGTACTCAAACATTTTCAGGTTACATGCTCAAATTTTGTCCCAGTCCTGTGTGGCAAGCTCTCTGCTGTTACACACGAGGGAAACAATGATGAGTGAGACCTTTGATTACAGCTGTGATACATTTTCAAATTGCGTTAATTTCTAATTAAATAATAATGAAATTAAACTTTTCGTTGGGGAACGCCTGGAGCCCTGATTTGGGATCCACATTCAGCTAAAATCTTTTCAGTTCTCATTTTCCTCATTATTTTCACATTTTATATTGCATCGATTTTAATACTTTGATCATTTTTTTCATACTGTACATCATTTCATAGTACATATCTCTTATCATCCTGCATAACCATTTCAGCTTCTTTGTGTCAGTTTGTTTTGCTGTTGTGCACATCCTCCACACAGAGTGCTCCTCATTTTTATACCTTTCATCCATATATTTGTTATTAATATGATCTAAGGTTCTAGTGTAATTGTCACTTGCACTATGTTTAATACCTCCCTGTTTCTCCCCATATCTAAATATAAGAGTAATACATACAGAGCAAGAGTGTGTGACTTTTTTTTCCTTTTTCTAAGTCTATTTACAGTGATCCACAGCTCACAATTACCCTTTGTGTGCATTACTTTTCCATTATATATAATACTCCCCATTTGCCATATTCTCATTCTCTTTTCTTTAATATATTGGCTGCTGTGATGATCCAATTTCCCCACAGGGATCATTAAAGTTTAATTTTATCTTATCCAAACATTAAGGACACAGAACGATCAGAAAGAACTACGCCTGTTACACTGGCTGTCTCAAGGCAAACTGTGGAAACCGCTTTGTTCTGGGCGGCTGCTCCCTTGTTGGCTTAGTGAAGATTCACTTGAACTTGACTTCAACCTTGGAATCGTCCGCCCAAGGGAGAGGTCACCCAGAAAATCTTGTTATCCGAGGTTGATCTCAGGCTGCATTCACGTCCAATGAGAAAACGGTAGATGTGAGCTTCCAGCTGGAAAATGCCCCACATTAGACCTGATAAATACTGTTAGGACATACTGTTCACTAAGATTTCAGATGGTAAATTTGACTTATGAACTTGGGCTTTGTGGATGGACCCTTATTTCTCCAAGTGCCTAAATTCTGGCCTGCTTAAAAAGGCATATTTCATCTTAGGCTGGTTATTTAGCACTGTCCAGTGGCTCAACCGGAGACACTGGGATTGGTGGAAAAGGGTTATGAAAGAGCTAATGTGGACAGGATGTTTGGGCTTCCTATTCCTACATCGACCAAGGTTTTCTTTATTGTGTCTTTAGTTTTTTGTTAGTTTGTGTTCTAATTCAATTTGCACACTATTTCTTCAATGTGTCAATGTGTCTTCATTTTAAAGGCAGTTTTCTACTCCATTAATTAGATGGGGTGCGCACTCTGTATTAGGATTCTGCCATACCATCTTTAACATTTCGATGGAGAATTTTTCTAAATGCTGTTTCAGATGCTCCTTTTTCCTTAAAAATTCTGGCAAAATAACAAAACCTGAAAAGACACTCAAAAGTTTTTATGCATGAAGTGACTGAACATGCCAGACGCCCAAAACAACTAGGACAGCTATGCTTTGAAATTATGCACCTTAATTACAGATGACCTCAAGGGATTTGCCGCTTCTATAAATCATGCGTCCAAACTGTCTCTTCCCTCTGTTTGTGTGTGTCTCTTTCTCTGTCCAGGAGTTGTTTACGGCGGAATGTAAGTTTAAGGAGTCGGTGTTTGAAAACTACTATGTGATCTACAGCTCTATGCTCTACAGACAGCAGGAGTCAGGCCGGGCCTGGTTTCTGGGCCTCAATAAAGAAGGACAGGCCATGAAAGGCAACAGGGTCAAAAAGACCAAACCAGCCGCACACTTCCTGCCTAAACCTATAGAAGGTAACACGCATACAACACACACATGCACTCATGAACCAGTGACAGTATTTTGTTTGTTTATTTATTTATTTATTTGTTCATATTGGAGCTCAGATTTGGCTTTTGGCACAATAATTCTTTCACTTTATTTTTAATTGCATATTCATGTGGACTGATCCAGGCATATGGCCATTTTATGAGATTTTTTTCCTCCAATTAAAGCTAATTTTAAGTCTTGAGCAAGTAGAGTTGGGAATGGAAACAGGTGTAAACTACATCAGCAACTTCCGGTTCATTCTGCTTTTCTTCCTTTTGAGCTGAACTCTCATTGGCTGTTGCCAGTATCACTGTCATATTACAGTGTTGGTGAGTCTTTGGCCATTTCACACCACGCAAGCTTGACCAGAATGGCGCAGACAGGATCTAACATGCTCAAAAAACGTGGACGATTTTGCTTTATTTCAGTTTACGCTTAGTTTTAGTTTTAAATTTAGACAATTACAGCAACCTTAACTACCTAAGCACACGCATATTAACTTCTCCCCACTGATTCTCCTATTTTTTCTTCCCACCCCCACATCCTCCCTTCATCCATATTTCCCTCCTCCTCTCCTCTCTTTGCCTCCTCCTTGTCCTTATACCCCCACGCCCATCACTCCTCCTTCCGTTCCTCTTTCCATCTCTGATCTCCCCTCTTCCGTTCATCATTCTACACCCCTTTCTCTCCTGATCATCCTCATCATTCTATCCCCCCTTCCTCCTCTCCTGGCCTTCTTTCCCTCCGCCCCTCCAGTCGCAATGTACAGAGAGCCTTCGTTGCACGACGTCGGGGAGGCGGTGCCTAAAGCTGCCGGAGGCCCGCCCTCGAAAAGCACAACCAGCGAGCCGGTGGTCATGAACGGCGGCAAGCCAGTCAACAAGCCCGACAAGGAGGCGACATAACCTCGTCCCCCTCCTCTCCCCCCCTGGCCAACCGGAGGCCAGGAAGAGTCAGAGACTCCTCCCACTGCTGCACTCGAAAGAAGAAAAAGAAAACAAAAAAAAAACACTCTCGCTCTGACTGGTCAGCAGTGGGGTCGCACGTCCTGCCTCCCCTCTCTCCCAATTGGATGGATCCAGCGCAGTGGCCACAGGAACAGAGCGCTCCAATTGGTGGACTGGGGGGGAGAGGAGGAAGACGAGGGAATAACGGGAGGAGGAGGAGGAAGACAAGGAAGAGTCAAGTCGCGTCAGGCTAGTGCCAGCCAGATTTTGGGACTGGGACAGTGGAATGCCCTAGCTATGTGATACAGAATGCCTTTTTAAAAATATGACAAAACAACAAAAATATAGCCTTTACTGGTATTTTTCTGTGACAATCTGTAAGAATGAGGCCCCTTTTTTCTTCTCCAGGTAGTACTTTTTTTTTCCCTTTGTCAGGTAGCCTTGCTTGCTGATGGCTACACACATCTAAATACACACACACACACACACACACACACATTCACACACGCTTCAAGTTCCACCCAAAGTCCACCATTTGGTTTCTCTCTGTCGCTCTCTCTCTCTTTTTTTCTGATTAATCTCTCTCTTTTTCTTGATGGTAGGTTACCATTACGCAAATACAATCACTTCAAAAATCTTACCCCTACTCATTATTCCACTGCTGGATTTCTTGAGAAGTAATAGGATACAATTTAAAAAAGAATGCCAAATATTGGAAGTGACCAAACACTGGTAATTCAGAGGATGCTAAATCATCCGTCAATCAACCTATTAAAGGACATTTTGTATAAAAGTTTGTAATGAAATTATTGGAGAAAAGAGGGTACTGTACATTACATACAAATCAAAGTCCTGGCATTATTCAGCTTTGAACTGGTCTTAATTTTGATCACTTATAAACTGTTTCAAATTCAAGGCTTCTTATGGGGTATGGTATAGAAGACAGAGCTCACTGTTTTACTACCAAATAGCATGTTTGTCTTTTCATTATTTCTCTATTATCTATTTGTTTGGTGGTTTATTATGCTACGCACACACACACACACACACACACACACACACACGCACACAGCACTAGTGATTATCTGGCTGGATTGTTGTACAGACGCAAAACAAGAACAGACCCTTTTAATTTCCCTTTTTTGTTTTCTCTGACAGCCTGTTTTCTGTTCCTTTCCTAATGCTTTAATTTTCCAAACCGCTGACAGAAGTGTAGCTCGAAAGAGAGAAGATGATAAATGGAAAGGTCAAATGAACTGTTTTCAAGAAGTCGGGTATCGTTGCTCAAACCGGTGTGTAGCTGGGATCATCCATTGCAGTTGGATGTATTCTTATGTTGAGCGAAACCAGAAACCAGAAGGATTTGCACGAATTCCCTGTTTGTGGCAACACAGAGTATTGCGGGTCATGCAAGGTGTCCAAGCACCATAGTAGCTGTTGCTGTGATTTACATGGAGTAGCATCGCCGACACTGTAGGTTTGTCAAAACCTCAAGGCGGGTCACAGAATGTTAGGAATCATGGAGAAACTGGTATCCAAAGTTTTTAAAATACGTTTTATTTCTGCTGCTTTCCCAAGTACTTGAAATGTGAGGTAGGGCTAACAATAGGGTAGCAGTTTAGAGGACTTAACAGGGTAACTGTCGTTAAATTAGCCTGCATGGTAGCCTGTGAAATCAGTAAGGGCTACTAAAAAGTATTTAAAAGGTGGTCTTTGTAGAAAAGTCTGAAAGCCACTGTAGAGTTGCTGTGTTTTTAGCTAGACAGCCAACACCAAAAAGCACATAGCGATTACAATGTTGGATCAAGCCGTAATCAAATTGAAACATTGAATGGAGGGAATGTGCAAAATGGAGAAAATTACAAGGCAAATGCCTTGGAGTGAAATGAAACCAAATAGATTCCCACGCACCCTTGAAGGCTTGTTTGCCCTCTCACTGTGACAGTCAACATGACGCCAATCTGTTCTGGACCTGGAGCTAGTTCTGCACCCAGGCTTTCTGTTAGCTTGTGTCTTTCTTTGACGGCTAGACTAGAGGCTTGTTTGGGCCAATTAACTCCTCCGAACGTTGAACCAGTAGTTGGGTGTCTCGCTGAGGAGATAGTGTATACTGTGAACCCACCCCTCGTATTAGTGTCAGTGGCAGTTTGATGAAGATGGGTATATTCTGTTACGCTCAGGATAACCAGGCTGCTACGGCAGGCACATTAGACATGCGATATATATCTACTTGAGGGCTGCAGCTGAGGAATGAAAAAGGAAAGAAAGCTGCTACATCATGGAACTTGCGTCTCTGCAGCTGGAACTCTATTTTTGCCAGTGGACTGTTTATTTTTTTCCCATTTACCCAAAAAGGCCTATAGAAAATATCTAAATGCTTGTTAAATGTATAACCCATTAAAAACATATATTTTACATAGATTATTGAAACACTGTGTTATGTTGCTGATGATGACCCTGGAACTTATATTATTGGTCAGGGTGACTCTTCAATGACATTACCCCATAGATCAAACAAAGCACCATCTCTACAGAAATTAAAGCTGCGTGATCAGATTTTTTTTCATATTGCATAGTAGGGGCACACACACTTAACAACTGGCTGGAATTAGGGAACACACATCTAACACCATGTACCGCCCAAATCTTGTTAATAGATGAACTCACAAACAACAGACATGGAGGTGGAGCGTTTTGTCTCTGCACACTTCCTGCATTTTTGTCCTCTTGTGCTCATTTCTAGCTCTTACTTGTCTCCGTTCAGATTTGAGTGCTTGACCACCTCGTACTTGTGGAGATCATCTAGTGTGATCTTGCAATTGAGTCGTGATGCAAAATTATGGCTATCGTCGGCCTAAAAGTCGTGCAATGTTTTCCCAGCATCGGCTGTACTTTGTGCTCCCTGCAAATACCCTTGACTATGCTCATGAACTGAACCACGGTAGTTCTATTGATCTAAGTGAATCTCTGGGAACGTCTTGCCATATAATCTGGACAGTACTGGATTGGCTCCTTGGGGTCTCCATTTTAGCCTTGGAAATACATTCACTTAGGTCCTGGTATCCAGGCTAAGATCATCTCAGTCTGGATACTTTTGGGTAGAGGTGCACTGATACTGGTGTTGGTCTCCTGGCCCTAAACTATTCTTTTATGAGAATATTATTGAAAACTATAGATTACAACAACAATTCCTAAGTAAGATAAATTCCTAAATGCAAATTACAGTCACATCACAGAATCAAATGGTAGAATCCTTTTGTTCCATTAGATTAGCTGGTGAACTCTCTGTGACAGTTTCTTGCAAAATGGAAAAACTGCAATATTGATGCTTAAAATTGGTGAGTTCTTTCATTTATGAATGCTGTTTTCATAATCGGAAAGTGGTATTGGTGCACTTCTACTTTAGTTAGCCCCAGCCTGGACTGTTTCTAGGTCTCTGAGTGCCTCTTATCCTCAGCTGAGCTCATGCTAAACGCTCAGCCCTCCTGGGCTCCAGCAGGGCTTTACCTAAGATTTTCAAGTGCTGAAAAGTATTGAAGCTGGATCCCAGAATAGGCAATTAGCCAACAGCTCTGTTTCATGTAGCGTGGTGTGAAGGACATTGTGGGGAAAATGATCACAAAGAAGTCTTTTGTTTGGTGTTGTGCTCGTCTCAAGTCCAAGAAAATGTGGATTAAACGTTTATTGACCGTTTGTCGTGTCATGCCATGGAGTACATTTATTACTGCGTACCTTTTGTCTGGAAATAAAAAAATAACGTGACGTACATGATATCCTGACAACCTGATCTGCAAGCCCCCTTGTTTCAGGTTTGTCTTCGTTGATACTGTGTCTTGTCTGTGTCTAATCGGAATCTTTCTGGAAGCCTCTTCGATATAGCGGATGACTTTGCAGCCAGTAAAGACACGGCTGGTTTTTGTACTCGGTACTGATTGGAACATCTATTTGCGGGTAGGATTGGTAACAGCGCTACACTGAGCTGACAGGTCACCAACTGCTTTTCGCAGAATTCAAATGATTAAGCAGCCAATTTGTCCGACACTGGAGCTGGGAGAGGAATATGATTGACTCAGCGAGGGAACCGAATCCTCCCGTTAGAGAGGTCCAGCTTGTTAGGTTAGCTGCAGGCTTCAGATCCTGTGAAAGGAGCTATTGTAGATCTGTAGCACATGCTGAAGTATTAATGATGGTTCAGGCAAGAGAAAAATTGCCTGGTTTCCTGGCTGCCGACCAAAGACACTGTAACAGTAGTGTTTCCAGGCGGGTGATGGCCACAGTTCCTGGCTCAAACAGGAAGAAGTAATTACTGTCATCATCTCCTGAGATTTTCTCCTCACTGGTGGTTAGCCAGGTAGCCAAGGCTACAATTATGTGATATCTAACATCTGGCTCAGTGCAGGCAAAGTAGAGCTGATTTAATTAAAAATGAGCAATCTTGGAAGCCCACAACAACCCAGTTCCTTTTATTTTCCCATTAGCAACGACCACTTCTGTACTCAAGATGGGCATAAACGTAGCCATCATAGAAGTCCTTCTTTTTTATGCATGCATGCAGTGGACCGCTGCTGTGCTGTAGCTCCATCTTCCAAATGGAACTGCTTTTACCTTCTCAGAAAAGTCACAAAATGGCCGACAATGGTCTGGCAAGTAATATAGGACAAATTGGCTCGTGTGACCTGACCTGAAGCGCTGGCCCAGTTCAGAGGCATGGCAGGTGCATGGGGAAGCTCTATGGTGGCTACCACTATGCTCATGATGTAGCTCTTTTCCCTCAGGTTTTTCTTTGCAGCTTTGACTCCAATTCAAATCTTATACAAAGGACTGCCTTATTATGTCTAGATCTGTTACTATACAGCAAATGCTCCTTTCTCCCCCGCTCTCTCTCTTTTTCTGAACAGACATTCATTCCCCCACACCGAGTCTCTCACTCACACTCACACACAAGCCAGATAGACGCACACACTTCATCCTATTTTACTTTTTCAATTATCCTTTGATCCCCAAACTTCTGTTCACTGTAACTATACTAGCTTTCGCTCTCTGCTCGTTTTGTAATCATGCAGCCAGAGAAGGTATCTATCCACCATATTCTCACCCTCCCTTTTCTCTCCTTCAACCACCCTCCTCTCTGTTCGTCTGTTTCCCACTTGTTGCATGATTTTAAAAAGAGGAAAGATGATGGGGATAATGCATGTGGTAATGTAGGCTACTGTATGTGTTATCAAAACAAAACAACCATTTACAGCGTAGCACCAGTAAAACGTTGCCTCGGGCTCTTTGCTAACGTCGCTTTGCACTGGTAGAGAGGCTGTGGTCGCATTCACATGCACACATACAGTCTTCGTCTCCCATTTTGTGTCATTTCTAGACTCGAGTCTAATCCATTCAGCTCCTAATGGCATCAGAAGCAACTTGGAGAGACGCATTGCTTGTTTCTGAGGCACAATCCATCACTGCAACAAAGGAGCAGAGCAAGAATGTATCAAACATTGGCTTTATCACAGTAACGTTGCTACACTAATGCATGGCTTATGGGAACTGTTTTCAGCAGTCTACTGTTATTTGAATCTGGTGGCAGCACAAATTAAAGTTATAGCAGTGAACACACAGGAACAAATAATATTTGATATATTCATTCTGTGCTTCTTTTTTTTTTTTTTTTTTTTACAATGATGGATTAGGGCTCAGTAAGTTGACATTGGTAGAACTAGACAGAGCCTGGAGTCTGGAAATCAGTGGAAGACATGGCTACGGTTACACGTTCACTTTCAATGTCACACACTAAATGGATGCAGAAAAATCGAATTTTGCTCACATCGCGATGAGATCGTCAAAAACAGATATGCAACTGGATCAGTGACACTTTGTGATCAGATTTGTGAACATAATCCTGACAACGAGCATACAAGCAATGCAAAGAGGGACACATTTAAATAAACCCAGCCACACGAGAGATGTAACGCCAATTTTAAGGCAAGTGCCGAGTGGGAACATTCATGCACTCATTAAATCAGATCTCAAAAACTGTAATGAATCATAATGGAAGTGTAACCATTGCCTGTGTGATTGTTACCAACAGATTTCCTCTGCTAGTGTAAACTATTGTTAGCAATGAGGCAAAAATGACACTGGTGTGATTACTCTCTGTCTGTCAGCAAATGTACAGTTATCTTTACATACATATTATGCAAAAAGAGTTTGTCTGCACTGTACAGTTTGTGTCCAATCCATTGTATACACACAGAAAATGATATTGAATAAAGGATTTATAGAAAGGAGAGGTGGTTTTACTGATTGACTGATTTATTACATCTCAGTCTGTCGATTAACTAATAACCCATGTAATATGCATTCACCTACAAATGGTTATCAGTTCCGGCATCTTTTCATTCATTCATCTGTGCAAAAATTAGCACTCTCAAGCCTACTCAGCCTTTCATAGTGCCCATCTACCAGTATCACACACACACACACACACACACACGTACACACACCTGATGGCCTCTTCAATAAAGTATCTGAGTCCATTCATCCATTGAGTGGAGCTTCATCTCAGACAGCATTTTCACCGTGGTTATGAAAAAAAAATAAAACAACTTCACTGCGTCGACCGAAGGGCAGGTTTTATTATCAAGCCATTTCAACAGCAGAAATGGTACAGCAACGAGCTGGCTGCTTAGCGAAGGCACAGCACTCTGTTAGACGCAACTTCGAGTCAAGTATTTTCTCAAAACTATAGCGGCATGGGGGGAGGCAACAAATCAAGGCTCTCTTTTTCACTATCAATAGCTTTTCTGTTTGAAGTGTTTTTTTAAGTTAGTAGGTACACGTATGGTTTCAGTGAAGTATTATATTTTGTGACATCCTTTGCAGTGTGAATAGCCTCTCCATAAGTATTGCATCAGACACTGGCCAGTTGTTAACTACATCAACATCAAAAATATATCAGCATGTGGTGGAAATGTTAACTAACTCTTAACATGAAATGCTAAAATGTATCCATGATAGTAACTCCATTCAGATCCATCCAGATACAGTATTATTGGTTTACACTTGCTTAGCTGTTTTCTAGCCAGTTTGCGAGAAAACAACCAATCACAGACTGGACTAGAAGAGGTCACTACTCATTGTAGAGAGAGTGAGAGGGGTTTTCCATGATGGCTTTGATTTTGTCCCTCGTCCAAAGACCTGAGAAGATTAGGCTAATTAGTCCGTTGACATATGAAACAGTGATGGCTGTTTTATACTTCATTTTTTACAGTGGTGAAGCATCAGGATATTTCAGATTCCATCAGCCTCTGACACTTTTGTCTCTTGGTCAGCAGTGTATTTTATAAACTCGTCCAGAAAACGGATTTTTCCTGGATTTTTCCACCTGTGATCAGAGCAAACACAGCCACAATAGAATAGGAAAAATTGCCTATTAGGCTGATGGGCCTAGTAATATGTGGAGGGAGAGAGAGGGGGAGAGCAGCAATGGTCAAGTGAGCTAGAAAATGATTGAGAGTTAGAGTGGAAGTAGCCAGAACAAAAAATTTTAAAAGTTTTTGAATTACTTCAACCACAAGAGGCTCTTCATCATACAGCCATAACTGCGCACAAAAAAATTTAGGCGGATAGGCCCAGTATTTTGTGAGATTAGTCATGGACAAACACAGATACACCAGACCAAACACATAATCTCTTGGTGGAGATAATAATGACATAGATTTCATATTCTTAAATTAAGCACACACACACACACAATCACTACCTTTTGAGTTTCCATGTGGCGATCTTTTCTGTCTGTTCAGCCATGGTGGCTATCACTAAATACCCAGTTCGTCCTCTGTTTATTCCAAACAAACTGAAAATGTGAAACGCATCACTTCCTGTGTGTCAGAGGATATTTCCAAGGAAAGAGCTACCACACACTGAGTGTTTGGAACCGCACATGTAAAAACCTTTACAAGCTGACTATAGCTTGGCATTTATTTCTATGAAAAAGCCACAGAATATTACTTAAAGGCAAATTTCAGTAAAATAACAGGAGGCCCTGTGTGAATGCGGCCTTTGTTGGGGTCCATCTACTTTAAGGAACAGACTCAAATCGGGAGCACTGGGGCAGAAAATGACCCAGAAAAGAAAGAGACATATACACAGACAGTTTGAGAAAGAAACATACAGAGAAAAACCACAGAGGCGAGTATGATGGACGTGCCATGAAATAAGCAGACTGTCAGACCAGGCAGATCGCTAGAGAGAGTAGTGGAAAGACAGCTAGGCAGACACATCCAGACAGGTTGACATGCAGAAAGAAACATACACACTCACACACATCCCCTAGCTTACTCTAAATGATAGATGAAGCTGCCAAATAATTAAGCAGCTCTAATTAAATTTTGCATATGTAAATTTAATGTAAATTAGATGTTGCTTCAAGGGCAACAGTGTGTATAATCAGTGAAAGGAGAAGGTTATATACAACTATATTCCTACTAATGTTAGTAATTGTACACACTGAAATGCTGTATGTTCGTGTGTCAGGGTATGTGCACGTTTCAGAAAGCAACATGAAAGACTTGTTTAAGGCCTTTGAAATGTTTAAGACTGAATGGTTTAAGACCAATTTAACGACCAGAACCACAAGAGTGCACTCAGCAGGTTTTCCATGATGGCTTTGATCTTGTCCCTCCTCCAAAGACCCAAGAAGATTAGGCAAATTAGTCCACTGACATATGAAACAGCAACAGCTGTTTTACACTTCATTTTTTACAGTGGTGAAGCATCAAGCTAGTGAACCTATTTTAACCCCCACTTATAAACAGATTCCATCAGCCTCTGACACTTTTTACAGTGTAGTTCTCCTGTGTGTCTGCTCTGTGTTCTGTTGACTTTCTTCGTCAGCAGTGTGTTTCATAAACTCGCCAAAAGAACGCAACACATCTCCTGGACTTTTTCACCTGTGATCAGAGTGAACACGCCACAGTGGGATAAAAAAACCTATCTGCCTATTGGGCAGATAGGCCCAGCGGTATAGAAGAGAGTGCGATGGTCGAGCGAACTAGGCAATGAATGAAGTGAGGGAGCGGAAGTAGCAAGATTAATCACTTCAACCACAAGAGGTTCTTCTTCATAGTCACATGCACAAAAGAATTTAGGCTGATAGGCCCAGTAGTTTGTGAGATTAGCAACTGACAGACACACACACAGACAGACAGACACACCTGACCAAACACATAATCTCCTGGCGGAGATAATAAAGGAAAAAATCTGGAAAACAAACTATTTACAATTGAATTGACCTAATGATAGTTCTCAAACTATAAATTGGCATATGATCCAATCTACTGTACTGCTACACTGTAGTAGGATAGCTCTTTCAATGTCTTTCAGTCAATAGTCTGTTTACCTAAATGCTTCATCATTAGCATTGCCCAAACCTCCACACCTCTGACACAAAAGAGCTCTACTAGCTATGTGTTGTTAGCAATATTGTAACTGGTACCTATGGGAAAAATGCATTCTAGCCATACTAAGTTATCTACAGTACATTAACTAGTCAGCATATCTGACCTTCTGAGCTCAAAGTTGCCATACCAGCCTGTACCCATCTAGGTTAGTTAGCTAGCAACATCATGAATTCCATGAATTCCATTCATTTTCTGCTGCTTACCCAGGACTGGGTCGGGTGTTAGCAGGCTGAGGAGGGCAGCCCAGACATCCTTTTCCCTGGCCACATCTGCCAGCTCCTCCCGGGGGATCCTGAGGCGTTCTCAGACCAGCTGGGATGTGTCGTCCCCCCAGGGTGTTCTGGGTCTGCCCCGGGGTCTCCTCCCAGTCGGACATGCCCTGAACACCTCCTCAGGGAGGTGTCCAGGAGGCATCCTAATTAGACCCAAACCACTTCAACTGGCTCCTTTCAACATGGAGGAGTAGCGGCTTTACCCCGAGCTCCTCACGCTCTCCCTAAGGGTGAGCACAGCCAACAGGTGAGGGAAGCTCATTTCTTGAATGTGCAATCTCATTCTTTTGGTCACTACTCAAAGCTCGTGACATTGGGTGAGGAATGGAACAAAGATCAACCAGCAAATGGCTTCAGGCTCACAGTTTGGCACAATGACTGCATGATCTGTCCGCCAGTCTCCCGCTCCACAGAAAAGAAAGTGTCATTTATGTTTTTGATTCATGGCTGTGTTCCTTCCTGTGCCATTCAGCTTTGCCAGTTAGCTAACTTACACGCCAAAAAGCTTAGTCCTCTGGCTCCGCCCACTCAGGTTTAATCCAGCCAATGAGACTGTTCCTTTTTCCAGAGTAGCTCTGCCTCCAAGAAAGGTTTGTTTAACTAAAACACCAATCTGCACAAAAGCAACATGACAGATTTAAGCACTTATCTCTTATTAAAAAGCAGCCAATTATAACAGGAAAGCAAACTCAGTTTTTCATTTTGTTATCACATACTGCAGAAAATGTTTCGATTTCCCTTCTCTTTGATTAATTTCATTAAAACAGCGTCAAGTTGGGATTTCTTGTCTCTTATCAGCCACAAATGTGCACACGCACATGCACACATAGACACACACACACACACACACACACACACACACACAGTTGCAGCAGAGTGAGATAAAAGCAGGAGAGGAAAGTGTTTTTAGGCCAGTCTAGTTAAGACCTCACTGTCCCAATTGAACAGAATATAGAGCTCACGCTGAGAT
>OMKZ01003759.1:4871-29889 GCA_900302535.1 Neoniphon sammara
GGAATGATGGGGAGTCCGACGCCGGTCCTCCTCCTTTACAACAGCGTCAAGCTCTGCAGAATGAAAAATAGGACTTCCTGTCGAACCTGTCAAAGTAAAAGCCTCATCGGTGCGCTTGTGCTGCTGCAGCTTTCTTGCGAAAAGTCTTGAAAAGTATCAAAACAGGAGTGTCGGTGAGTCCCTCCATCATCCCATGTCACCAAAATCCTCAGACTTGTTTATATTGAGAAAATTTAGAGTGGAAAATGGAGAAACGGATTTGTTCAGTATCAGCCAAGAGGAAGCACTGGTTCTGAATGCGCTCCTATTTTTATTTATTCTTTTAAAATCCATCTTCCATAGGCTATACACTCAGTTATTTGAATAATTCGCTACGGTGTTTGTTGTCCCGGACACCCTGATACTTTTTGTCAAAAGTGACCATGCTTTTATTTTGACGGCCCAATCGCCTAATTCCCGGCCTTCTTCTGGTTAATTCTGGGTGGCTTAATGCAGCTCTCCCTCACATGGGAGACTTGGGGGGTTGGGTGGGGGGCCGGAGGGTTGACTTTCATTGGATAGCGTTGAGCAATCATGGGATGGATGGACGGATACTGTGTCCAGAACCCAAATCGGGACGGTGGTCATATGTCCTGACAGCCTGCTGCCTTATTTAGAAGGAAGGTGTAAAAACAGTCCGCCAGTCACCGGAGAGCAAATGGCAATCCTGTCTGACACTTCCTTAGCTGTTTGTTCAGGAAGTTTACACAACCAAATATTTCGCCTGGTCAGATTGCGCGTTATTATTGTAGGAACGCACCCTCGGACTCACAGAATAATATAACCAGCATAGCCTGAATCAAATTCCGGGCATTGTTTGTGTGACTTATTCCTCAGTACGGTTCAAGTCCAGTGACCTAATGGTAAATGAAATGTAGGATGATCATCATAAGGTAAACAAGCAACAGTATAAACAAAAACAATTCTATTTTCGGATTAAAAAAAAATTAATTTATGCTTTTTTTCTTTGTAAAAGGTCCATAGCTTAATACAACTCGGTTACTACTTATGCTACTGTATGTGCTATGATGTGTAATACTGTATTTGCTGGGTTTACCTCAACATCCCTGTTTGCATCCCAACCTTCAGGGGGCTGGAAGGATCCACACAGCCTGGGGAATTCCCCCGCGTCACGGAGCACCAACCTGTGGGCCCCCAGGGTGCTCTTGGCTGCCAGGGAGCCAAAGTCCCACCTTAGCAACAAGAAAGGTCCTGTCACTGATAAACAACAGTGACAACACAAGACATAGTGGGGAAAAATGACAAACAAACAAAGCAACATTTCATTTATATCTCAGACTATGCTCAGAGATTCAAAACTGGCACAAAAAATGTATGTGTAGATGAAACTGATGCACATGCATGTTGAATAGCCAAAATACATCGTGGATATATTTGCATATATATGTTGGCAACAGCGCACAAAACCTACTCCCTGAGTCTATAAACTAGATACTTAAAAAAAAAAAAAAATCAATGTCCTGCACATGTAAAGAATGCATTTCTGGTCAATATTTGTATATTTTGAAAAATATAAATTGGCTAGCATAGCTGAAAAAAAGATTATTTGATTCTGAATCTGAGCAATGCAGTTCTGTGTGCTTAGGGAAAACATCTCAGGCGAAATTTAGGAACATCCAGGATAATCAAACCTTCAGCAATAACAGTTCCTCACTCTGGTACTTATTTTAAAATGGATTATAAAGGTCAAATAGACACGAGGGGAATTAAGAAAGTACAACTAAAAATACTTTCTTAATTTCCAAGAAAAGTGACATGTCATGGTTTATCTCTTTCCAGGTCCCTACAGTTTCTCATATGATTAACTGTGATTTTGTTACATTATGCCATTTTCCTTCAGAACAAGCACCGTTCTTCTTAAACGATAGTCATGGATTAAAACAAATGAGGAGAGAAGTAGTCCTTCATTCCCAGTGGGGCAGACAGACCAGACCTGACTGCATAGCAAATTAATCTGAGAGAGGCTCTCTGCATTTGCTGGGTAAGCACATGACCATGCAAACAGGCAACGAATAGCCTGAATAGACAAAACTTCTGGGCTATTGACAAAGTAAACCTTAAATCAATTGCGAGTGGGCACTGCTAATGAGGGCCATGTTGAGACAGTGCTGAGCTCTGAGACAAATTCAGCTAATACTATACTGGCTTAGGAGGCTTCTTTTTGCCAGTAGTGGATTTATATGATACAAGCATCAGAAGAAAATTTACTTTTTCATTAGAATGATGCAAAATGTTTGTGCTTAAATGCTCGTGTGTATTTTATACTCACTTTGTATACAGTTGAGTGATTTGTATATTGTGGTGCGCCGCAATGCAATGAAATTCAGCCATGCTTTTGCTTTTCTCCTCCATGATTTCAGCTTATCCCACCAAACAGGCAGTGAGAGAGGTCAAGCTATGGAAAATTGAACAAACCCTGCATCTGCAACTGAGTCACCGAGGGGCAACAAGAGGGCAGAGGCAAGTAAATGGAATGTCGCCCACATAGGACAGCAAATTGATCCCGCCTATAGACTCGCCTTGGCTGAATATATTATAGAAACGAGAGACACAAGGAAGGGAAATGTGTCTGCAGTTTACTATTGTCAGGTCAGCTGTCTTTGTCGCACTTATAGCTTCTATTTAGTGCACATGCACATACACACGCACACATCAATCAGAATGGACTGAAGGCTGCGGCCATACAAACAGGTTTTGTGCAAATTACGCAAGTGCAAGTAACTGGATACATGAGGATATGAAGCTCTTTCAATTACTCTTTTATTAACGTGGGGTTTAAAGATGATATTGAAACAACAGCTGGGAAGACCCTGCAGTGGAGGGGGATTTCTGTGGAATGACATCAGAATTGCAGGCATAGATGGGCAATAATACTCAGTCCAACTGCACCTGGGTCTGGCCATCTGTATATGTACAAATACACTGAAATGCTGCATAGGCCTATGCATAAAGGCATAGAATTACAGTCCCTGAAATCCCAGCGGTAATAGTGAGTGAGTAGATTTCATATGAATAAAAAATTCATTCATAAATGCTTTCATATAACAAAATCCACCTCTAAGCCTAGAACACTTTTGTTAGAAGATAAAGAGATAAACTATAAAGTCCTTTGAATGAACTTGCAACTTATTTAGCTGTGACTCATGCACTGATGCACCACATTTCACAGACTGACATGATATACTGTTGATGTCCAGCTCTAAACCACTGGACAATGAGGAGATCCTTCACTCAGAATACTCTTTAGACTGTCTCAGTATGAGGGTGGGAATAGTTGAGCAGATAGCAGAGCAGTGATGCAGTAATCAATGAAAACAAATTGAATTTCAATCTCAAGGAATACAGGCTTGTAAAATAAAAAGCTACCACCCCGGATGGAGCTTGGGGTCCAGATTCTTGCTGAATCAGCTGATGTATAATTCAGCAGCCAAAAATGGACTATGTTATGCGTTTTTCACTGCTGCTGTGGACATTCCAGATTCAGGGGAAACAGCAAGTCATCTGGGAGAATGTTACTAACCTACTTGCATCATTGCTGGGACATATGAAGCCATTGATTTCTTAAAGCAGTGGGTAAGAATAGCATTTTCCAAATTCAAATGAAAGAAATCTATTCTGTTCCTTCCCCTCAGTTTTGTCTGGAGCTTTGATTTGCATCAGGGAGACAAAGAGCAGCTCGTCAGATCGGAGTGTTCCCAGTAAAAATACATTTTCAAGGGTACAGCCTGTGCACCTTGCAGAGAAAGATGTGTCTGGTGCTAAATTGGGCACAGTGACTAAGGGGAAATCTAGCAAGGCAGAGGTGACTTTAACGCTGGTTCAACATCTCAACCAAAAGTAGCTCATGACGCAGCAACTTTAACAATCAAGTCAGTAAGATGTTTTTTTAAAACAACAGGAACCTATCCATCATCGGACTGTATAGATGACTATCAGCCAAGCATTCAGTGAAATACCCCAGGGAAATAAAACAAGGAAATAGATATTCCTTAGCACTTCTAAATGTGCACAGTATCTATGACACCAGCTGAAGTAACAAAACGCTGCAGTTATTCCTATAAATCCACAACCCATGTGATCCAACTTTGGTCATGCATTTCCAGCAGGATGCACTCTTGCAGGAAGCCATCCAGCAGGGAGCCATCTTGCATCCTATAGCTTCTTGGTACAAGAACATATATGCTCATTACTCATAGCTCCTTGCTCCTGTTTCAAGACACCCTGAACATGGATAAATGCTTGGTAAAAGCTATTCCGGTCAAGTTGCATCAGTGACATTATACTATAGATTGTCTTTCACTTTGAATGATGGGGAATGCCTCACAGCACAGCCATTGATCCCCTTTTAAACTCGGTGATCACATTCTCATTCCCAAGAGAGCTGAAAGATGTGGAAGCATCTGTCTGCATTGTGTGTGAGCTCAGCAGGGCCGTTAGTTCACTTCACTAAGCCCCCCCCCCCCTTTGTCTAATAGCATTTGCCAACAAAACCTCCGAACTGTATTAACTACATTTCTGGGCACTAAGTGGAGCAATGGCTGATGACTGAGTAGATATCATGTAATGAATTATAGACATATATCTTAGAGGTAACAAATGCTCCCATGATGTTTGTTTTTAGATACGTCTTTCCTAAATCTCTGGCACTTTTGCTTTATTGTTGCTCTCCACTGTAATGATGAAAACCGCCAGATCAAATAAGGAATCATTTAGGCTAAGGTTTGGTTTGTACCACACCTTGCCATGACCAGCCCCTGGGTTACTGTTCCTTCAAGGCAAAAGCTGGCAGATTTGACTTGAGGCATTCCCAGCCACGATGACAGGTTAATTTCCATGGCCGCCGCGTTGGAAAGTCAGAGGATTTGGTTTACGGCTGCAGGGAGGGATCGAGATCACAGGAGGTGTCAGCTGCTGAGTCGGCAGCCGATTCCCCTGGCTCCTCTTCCCTCTCTCCCAGGAACCCAACACCAAGCCAGGCCACCAGGACCGAGCATGGGAATGTGAGGAATCCTGTCACACATTTGCTCACCGCTTCGCACGTTCTCACCCCCATAGGACGTCAACCGTGCTGCCGGCTCTGCGGATGTGACTACCTTGCTCCACAGGGTGACTTGTGCGAGCACAAGGGCAGGGAGAGAGGTGGGAATAAGCGGAGGATCAAGGTAATTTGGCTGATGGGTAAAAGGAGACTGTTAGGCATGGCACTCTGCTGGGAGTGTGAGTCATCCAAGATAGGACTGCTGTCACTCTGCCAGCACCACAGAGATCAGATCGTTCATTTTTGTCATGGCCTCTGCAGGATAAAATCGATTTCCACAAGGAGCTGATCAAAGATGTTGGCATGCTGCCTGTCCTGGGAGGCCCACAGATAACAAATGATATTAAAGTATGAGGCCTGCTGTTAAGTTCCCAGAGGGCCAATGTCTAGTTAAGTGGTTTACCTATATGAAATTTTCTACAAAAATAGTCAACAAATTCTAACATACTGACAAACCCTGTGAGAAAAAAAGCGATACATCCAAGCAAAATGGTTCTAAAATTGTAGACTAGACTTCTTGATAGTTATATAATATTTAAAAGAAGCCTTTTTTAACAATATATTTATTGTTTTTGAAGTTATCATTAAATGCCCAATTGCTCTTTGTACACATATCATTTAACAAGTTTCTTGTCAGAGAAAAAAGAAACTTTTAGTGTCGCTGTGAAAGCATAGCCCATTATAGTAACGCATACTTTGGCACATCAGAGAATTCCTGAAATAGGTAAATGATTAGAGTAAGCACTGCCCAGAAAGCAAGGTTGGCTCACAGTCAGAAGCGTGACATTGTAGAAAAAAATGCTGGAGTAGCACCTCAGCCGAGTTTCCAGGCTGGGACTCCGTCACTCTCACATGTAAGTATCGCCCTCTGGTGTGGAACAGGTGTAAGGACATCCCATCCCTGTCTGGGGGATAATAATTCACTGCATTGCAGCATATCATTGGGACACTGACATGTGGGTTGACTGGGCTCGCGTCACTTTCCTTTGAAAAAAAATAGAAATAAAACTCGTGAGAAGTATGAATTCTCTGAATAACATCTAACCACAAAAATTTACTTGATGAGTGTTTACAAAAGCACATTAGCTTCACCAGATGCAGTGTGTGCTGTCCGAGTACTCTGCTAAACTTAGTAAAGAAAACTGTGTCATCCCCTGCATTGCAGGTAGTCTCTCTCAGTGGAATATCCAAATAAAATGGAAAACCTTCAGACATCATCTGTTTCCTAATGGCCTGGTAGGCCTGAGCTGCACAATACACTGTGTTTCATGACTATTTTTGGTTCACTTGCTTCTTCCCTGGAGGAAGCAGGTTAAAAATTACTTATCAGTTTTAAATGTTGCAGCTATTTCAAAGTAAGTAATGGGAAGTGGGTCTGATACAGCTGATTTATCAAGCAGTGAACACACCACTCCCATCACAGCACACATCTAAAGGAGCTTGATAGAGGCAGAGTGTCTATAAACAAATGGTGTTTCATCTTTATAGAGATTTAAACATGGAAGTCATGCAGGAAGTCATAATAAAACACAGAAAACACCACAGTCAGTCATGAGTGCCATGCCTCCAAAGGATGACTAGACATAAGCCATCGAGATTTTCTGTGCCTGTGTCTTCTAGCCTGTGACTTGCCTGTTAAGAGGTCATCCTAATGAGCCTGCTCCCTGTGTGCCCTTCAAGTCCCATGCTGGAGCGCAGGAAACAATGCTATTTTACAGATGCTATTTTGAATGGTGTCAGAGTGTAAGACTGTCAGCCCTGAACTGCCGCTAGCCCTTTGATGCTGTTTATATCCGCGGGCTCTGTCAACACACATAATCATGCTGCAGATTCCTGACCCCTTGGCCTTATATTGACAATAACCCTGCCAGACAACTCGAGCACCAAAGTCTCTACATGATGACTCAGCATGTATGAATTAGTCAACTGCCTCGATGTTTTATTCATTTTCGCTTTGTCGTCAAGGACGGTAAATGTGCTACTGCTCTGCTGTGCTCTAGATTCTCTGTTTCGTCACTGCAACCTGTGAATCTAACAGACCGGAGAGAAGTCACTGTGTCTGTGTGTCTGTCACCTTCAGTGCAGGGCCTTAAACAATCATAAACAATCGTGCAATGGTCAAACTCATAAGCACACTCCACTTTAGGATTAGGTTACGCCATCTCTTCCAGAAAAGCACTTGTCAACCTAAGTTTGTGCAGTGGCGAGCCCACACTTCCTTAAGTCTCTTTGTGATTGTTCCTCTACGGCCTCACATCCCCCTAGCAATTAGCTTTGTGGCTGCTGTGCGTGCACACCAAAAAATGTCCTCGAAAGCATACACTTAAGAAGAGGAGGTCTCAGAAAACAAACTCCGGAAGCCGCTGATTGAGAGACCTGTCTGCCCACTCTGGTTCCCTGGCTAAAGCCGTGGCTGATGTGGCCGTGCTGTGGTTGCCGCTGGTCTGTGCCTAAAGACATCTGACCCGAGGCCATTTCTAGACGACAATAACAACATCACACTGACACAACTGCAACACCGGATATCCGAAACACTTAGTAACTCATCAATCCATATTTAGTTTGGGGCTTGTAAATAACTGGTGGTACTCCCAGCTGAACTGAACTGACTGACTGAGCTGTGTCACTGACAAATTGAGCATTTTGTCTCCTCCAAAAAACCCAAAATATACCCAGCATGCAGCATAATAATACACACTTTTATGGTGCCAAAAAAAAAATCCACCTTAACAAGTAATTTAGTCTCATACTCAGTGTTAAAATCTTGTTATTAAAAAAAACTGAAAAAATCTGTCAGTGGGATTAAATAATTTCACTTGTTACCAGTGTAGTTTCACTTGTTTCAGGTGTTTTGCTGGGAACAAGTATAAATGTGTTGAAACAAGGCAGAATAAGGCAGATTAGCCCACTGGGATCGAGAAAATTCTGAAAAACAAAAAAATGATTAGCATTGGAAACAAGTGGGAAAATCTGACCCTACTGGCAGATTATTACTTTGTTTGAAGAAAAACAAGATTTTAACACTGAATATGAGATTAAATGAGTTGTTAAGATGGAGATTTTTTGCTTTGTCATCTATGCAAAGCCTGGGAAGCTCTATAACATTTTACCTTTATTGTAAAAATACCCATATAGTAAAGCACCAATCTATTTTTTTCCTTCTTCCTATCTGGAATGTAAATAACAACATTATAGTCTCCGCCTGCGGAACATCCATACAAGGGCAACTGCATTGGCCTGTGCAAGCCCCACACAAACTACTACTCAGTGATGCTATACATAATGACGCTATTCACATCAGTGGTTGAGGGGGAAAGCTGCCTCCTGACCACTTCCAACTGACAAGTTCAAATTAAGAACACTGATGAGCTCACTACTGCCAAGTAGGCTAGTAAATCAAACTGGATGTCTAATTTCAAAATAGTCTGGTAATACTGCCTGCTGGTGCTATGGATAGACATCACATTTATGGCTCTGTCACATATCTTGGCCTGCAACAGGTTTGAATAATATATTTATATAACTAACAAAACTAATTTAACATATGGTATAAACAAGTCAATTTGTAATAGAATGCATAGACCAGGCAGTTATTACTTGATTGTCACCTGTTGACAGTGTAAACATACCTGTAATGGTAGCAGTGGAAATAATAATTCAAAGTAAATCTATTTAGATAAATAATCAATACTCCCTCCCATACTTGCCACCCATACAGCCTGTTTAACATGTTGAAATTGTTGGCTGCATGTGTTACCCCACAATTGTTTATACTCTAATGGATTTATTACTTATTTTAAGATCATGTTTCTGAGCTTATGTATCAATTTCACAACTTCCTTGCTGTATTATCTATCTGATCACTTTTGCTGCAAACTTGCCCACAAGAATCACAGAAGCGTCATCATAGTTGTGCATGTGTACCTATACTCCCTGTTTGGTTTGCATCTCCTCCAGGAAATCTGGTATATCAACACTAAAAGATTACAGAAAATGGAAGTAACCTGATTCTTTTGTGTACACAACCCAGAATATGGTGGTCATGCACAGGGGTCCAAAGTAACTAAGTGTGTTTACCCAAGTACTAAACCCATTTTTGAGTTTCTTATATTTGGCTCGAATATTTCCACTTCTGGAGACTTTTAGAGGAAGCACTCACACCAAGCTTCAGTGGACCACCAATCCTTAGAGGTTAATATACTGAGGAAAGTGCACTACTAAGCACAGAGGTACAAGAGCCTAAGTTATAATGTGCATTTTTGTTTGATATTTGGCAATATTTAAGATCACATACGTTTATGTAAACAGAATTCTCAGTATATAACTTTTGCCAGAGATATTCTAGGCGGGTATGTCTGTTTTTATGTATATGAAGCATTTCTGTACTTCTTCCACCAATGGTCATGTGACTTTGTTTGGGATACATGGGGGTGGAGACAGTGCAATTTTCCCTCCAACAACATAGTGTTCTAAATCACTTCCTGCTCTAGGTTAAAAAGAGATGTATATGTGAGCAAGAGCCAAATAAGTGAGATTCTAATCTCATGATTAGCTGAAGTTCAGTGATGGTGGCTTCATGACTTCTCAACTGGTTAACAAGTCGCCTATCACTATAGTACTTGCAACATAGTCAGGGACACAATGTAAACATCTATATGTGTGAATGGAAGCGTGATGTTGTGACCGCAGTGTTTGCATGACTGGATCTGATATTTTGGTCATGGCTGTAGGCAGTGCTGTAGGAGTTGAGGAATGTGTGACCACAGATCCTTTGGCCCCATGGTTGCATGTCCTCCTCCCTTGTCTGGGTCCGAGGACATGGACCATCACATCCCTGCACGTCTCCTCCAGGTCCACTGTGTGACAAACCACAGCCGACAGCCACCCACTCGCAAACTGGAAAATGACAACCCTTGGGAAGGCTGTTGCTTCCTCAGAAGTGCAGTAAAAGGGAAATCAAAGGAGCCGTGATTGCTTCCGGCCTGAGTGTGGGCGACTGGGCGGACTGAGGACATGTCAGGTCCGTGTCACTCACCAGGTCAGGCTCAGTACCTCTGTGATCTGGCAGCCCCGGAGCTCCAGGCTCTTACTGCCACCTGCTGGACTGTTGGGAACATTGATATTGCCTGCAAAAGAGGAAACAGAACAGATTCAAACTTTTGCCAGTGTACTGCTGTGATCGCTACCATGAGATGTCAGATGTGACAAGGGAACAGTCACTTTTATTGGTTATTAATTCAATTAAACATGCAAACATTGGCAAAAATGTATATGTATATGTGGAACTGATTCAAAATGTTTTGGACACAATAAAGACACTATTCTTGTGATCTTGACATATCTGCAAGTATATTCAAATTGACTTTTGCCTCAAAATACATTTTGAATGGATGTCATGTATATACAAATGCATGTGCAATGCACATATAAATAAAATTTTGGACTTTTGGACTGAATATTTTAAAACCCCTCTCTCTCTCTCTCTCTCTTTTTTATTTTATTTTATTTTATTTTTTTTTTTTTAAGTATGACCCCCTACACGCCCAAATGTTCACCCATAAAAATTTGGGTTTGGCCCATCAAGTGTGAGATATCCTAGATATTTGTTCCAGTTTCTTAAACTTTCTTTTCTTTTCTTTTTTTAAGAGTAAATATTCTTCCTGTTCTGAGTAACAGAAAGCAAAAACATGTCCGGTAGCCTGTAATAGGTGAATAAAAAATGGTAAAAAGGGTCAGTTAATTTTACTTCATTTACATTACATGTAAAGTCAGAACGCTTGGTAATCCACTCAGGACGCAATGCCAAGCCATTTTGAAGAAGCAGATTCGGCACATTTCTTTGTGGAAAAATAAAATAGACATCTTGCAAATAAATTAATTTCACCGATACATGGTGTATATATACACCTATATAATAAATACGTTGTGTTTTTTATATACATATATAGCAAAAGACGTGGTACAGATGTTTAGGTTTTCGTAACAAACGAATCGGGTACAGCAATCGTCAGATTAGTCAATAAAACGTCACCGTTCAGGCGGGCTGGTTGAAATGCGGGTGTGCTTCAGTTGAGTGTGTTTGAGTAGTCATGCAAATTAATGTTTTGGTTAACGGTAGTAAATCACAATTCACACGTTGACTCATCGGACACAAGTCGGTTTTGAGACTAACTGTCGACAACTAACTAAAGCTGGGTTAGCCGACAGACAGCCGTATTCCGCCTTCTTTTCCAGCTAGCTAACATTAGCTTCTGTCTCTTTCTGGAGCCAAGTGCTTTGTGGACGGAGCAGCTACATTGTATCTAACTAATGCTATCTAAATAAATAACTTAAAGTTCTTTAATCTTACATGCTATGGACCGACCTTCAAGGTTTGTAAACCGTTGTCCCATTTTGTGCATTTCACTGCTCACTAACTGTTGTCTGTTGCTAACACGTTAACCGTTATTTGTTGTTGGCAGGAAGATAAAGGTTGTGAATTATTCTGATTCCCAAGACTTTGATGACGGTGAGTGATACCCTCGTAACGTATTAACGCCACTTTGATAGCTGTATTTCTCAGCCCACTAATTGTGTGCCACAGATGATGATGAAGAAAAAAGCTGTAACTTCCAAGCATTTCACCAAATCCTGTAGTTAAAAGGGGTGATTTTTTTTATTAATTTATAGCTGAGTATACAGTATGTGGATTAACCCCTTGCTAATCAGCCATTACATAACAGGCATATCCACCTCACCTCCTTTTGAACCCCACTTGAGCTAGCCTAGCCACCTTAACGCCCATCCTGCTACACTATGTATACACACATACACGTCGACTCTTTCCTTATCAGCAACACATATTTCCATGTTATGTCCATGAACATGTTATGTTCATCTGTTTGAGACAGATGAAGATTTTGCCTGTGTGAGGGCACCACCCAGCAAAAAAGCAAAGGAGGATGTGAAACAGGAGCGCAAGAACTCATCCAGCAAGTCCTCCAGTCAGGAATCCAGCTCACCGTTCACAGTGAGCCAAATAAGCAGGTGGGTGACAAGTGAATGTTATACAGCGAATCATGTCCTCAATAATGCCAGCCCTCAGGTTTGAATTACTTTGCTCCATATACATTCGACAGGTCAAGGTATTTATGAGTCAACCTCTATTCCTGTCAGTTCAAATTGAGAGAGAGACATGCAGAACAAATCCTCAGGCTGCACTATGATGGTCCAGGAAATGCTATGATATTGATTCAGAGAGTCATCTTTATGGACCCAGGTGGTTCTCAGTGTTACAGCAGCAGCATACTAACAACAAAGTCACATTTGCCCTAAATAGAAATTGTGTCAAACATGGCACTACATACAAATTTATGTAACCTTGATGCAACTTTGTATTGTTCATTTATTTACACTCCATGCAAGAGGTATTGTGTGCAAAATAATGAAGTGACTGTAATCTAGGGAGACTTGAAATAGTGGTGACAGAAACTCAGAGTACAACAACCACAGTGACTCTGGTGAAAGCGGCAAAGTTGGCAGAGGGAATATTAGGTTTTAGAAGCCATTTGAAGGATCCTTTAATAATCTGAGTCTCTAAAACAGTCACTGATAGAAGAATTGACAGCGAGATATTTGGACTGACAAAGGCTTTGAAACAGAGATAGAAATGCTTTCATAAAAGGCAGCACAATATGAATGATTGACACTGAACTGAACCTGCTGAAATTCATTCTCACAGCGAGTTTACTGTGGTCATTAATCAATCAATCTTCTGTGACCAGTCTCAACATCATATTTCTCATTTAGTAAAATGTTTCTAGTTTCTAAAGCCTGCATGCTTGATCACACTTGAATTCATCATGCCCTCCCTGCCCTCGCTTCATGCCCTCTCATCTAGATCTGGTTGGTAAACAGTGGCACCTACACTAGCCGTCACAAGACAATGTCAGGGACACTGTGGATGTTGAAAACCTCGTGAGCAACCCATAACCAGGATATTTCCAACTAATTAGCATATACAAATGTTGGTGTAGTTCTGTTAGCCACAGTGTGTCACACTCCAAAGAGCAACTTGGTGTAATGAAACAATGACAGTCCCACACCAACTCTGACAAAGAGCAGGTTTTGATGAGTCAGTGTTATGTTTTCATTTACATTTTGGAATGAAAATGTAAAATATAAATAGATCCATAAGTAACTGTTGAAAATAGTTTGAGATGTATAATAAAACCTTTTAGGAAGTAATGTGAGTATGGCATGCCTGGAAATCAGCCTCCTCTTGAATGTGTTGTGAACCTAGATTTAAATGAACATAGAATTAAATTATGGCACTCCTGTGCTCCTGTGTTTTCCCACAGAAAACCATTACATGAGAAGTTGTACGAGCGAGATCTAGAAGCAGCCCTTACACTTTCCTTGCTCCATTCTGCAGATGGGAAAGGGGATCAGTTTCCTATCAACAAAGGTCTGCTTTGGCCATTAAAACATAAATTTTGTTTGCATACTGTTAAATAGTGGTCAGCTTTTAGTTGTCATTGTGGTCTTCTTCTTGTTTTTTCTCTTTAGATGACAAGAATCAACTTCCAGTAGATGAAAACACAGATCCATCTTCACTGCGCCTTTCCAACTGCAGTGTGAATGTCTCTCTTTTGGGTACTTTCCCACAATCCTCTATAAAATTCATATATATTCCACCTTTTTGTCACACATTTGATATCCCTGTGCTTGACAATTTTTTTTTGGCTGCACAAATATTGTGTCCTTTTTGATATTTGGAACCTCACAGAATAATTAGTCAATTTAATCTCAGACTGAAAGGATAGAAGAGGTATGAGAAACATCTGTGACTGTTAAATATTTCTTTTCCTCAGGCCTTGACATGATCACAGCAGAGCCGGAGTCTGGTGCCTTGTCCAGACAGAGGAAAGCTGCCTCTAAAGCCATCGAGCAGCAGAGGAGTAAGATGAAAGATGAGGATGAAGACTATAAGCCTAAAATGACACCAGGTTGTCATTCCACCCTAAATAATTGGTTTATGTTTTTGTTGTGATATACTGCATGCATTTTTTTAATAAATTTTATTCATTTGTCATTCTGGGTGATAATATCTTTTCAGATTCAGAAAGTGACGATGATTACAGTGAACACGATGAGAGCGAGGACGAGGAATTCACAGTGAAGAAAGCAAGCAAAGCAACTAAAAAAGAAAAAGGATCCAAGAACGAGAAGACCAGACAGCCTCTCGTCTCAAAGAAAGAAAAGCAACCATCAAAGCCTTCAAAGGCCAAATCACAGGCAAAAGGTATGTGCTTGTGATGAACCTTGAACCTTACAAAATGCAGCTTTTTCTGGAAATTGAAAATTTAAATGGATGTTTTTAATAAATTCACTCTGTCTCACAGCAGCCTCCGCACCAGTGAGAATTCCTCTTTCAGCCAAGCTGACATCAGAACCTAAACGACCTGCCGCCTCCACTGCAGCTGCCACATCTAAACCTGCAGTCTCTCTCAGCCCAGCAGGAGGCAGAATACCCAAGTGGAATCCACCAGGTATTAAAAGATTAAGGACCTTACTTGGACATAATTTGTTTATTTTGCAAATAGGCAGTTATGTTTGAATAGATTTAGTAATGTTATTTTTTCCCTACAAATTTCCCTTCAGGTCAGATCGGTAGAAGTCCCAGCTCGTCCCAGAGCACTTTGGTGAAGTCTCCAGGTCAGGGTCTGCGACTGGGACTGTCCCGTCTTGTTCGAGTCAAACCACTCCACCCCAGTGTTGCAAGTCACTGAGTAACCTGACCACCTCTCAGACTTCAGAGGCTGCCTCTGTGGACTCAGAGAACCCAACAGGACGGGGGATAGAGAGAGGGATGATATGCAGCAAAGGGTGCAGGTTAGAATTGAATTCACGCCCTTTGCTGCATGTCATCCCTGCACTTTCAGGGTGCACTGAAAGTGCTGTTTCCAAATTTTTGCATTCCTTTAATCTTCCCTATGGTAGTTCACATCTCAGACTCAACACAAAACTGTTGAACATAGTATTATTCTGCCTGGTATGTGACTAAATGAGTATCATGACAGTTTTCTCACTTCACCGACCTTAATTTTATCATTTTATTAACATCCATTTTTTTCTACTAAATCTATTTGTGAGAAAAGCCCTGTATACTGTGTACATATACTGTGTATATACAAATAAAGTTTTAAAAACCAGCTGAATATTTTGTGAAGCATCTCCCCAAGCCAGATATTGGCTTCAGATGAGATTTGAGAAAAACCCTGTCTTAATGGAGAAACAAAAAAGAAAAGAACAATACATTGTATAGGACATCATGAGAAAAAGGTTAGTTTAATTATTTTTTAGCCCACCACCACCGCCACCACATTCCATCTCTGTCCGTCTGCAAGAGTGATTACTTCATAAATAATCCATAATATACAATATACAAGGCTGCAGCTGCATAAAAAAAATGTCATCTTATTTTCAAGTTGAACCCAAAGTTGATACAGGTTACTCTATGTTGTTTTAAGTTAGAGCGTACTCCCTTTTTTTTCTTTTTTGTTTTACGCCCTTTGGCTGCACCCCAAAACCCACTACCTGATTTGAAAAGATAATTTGTAGTTCAGATTAAAGGCTGCTTTGTATTGCCCTACACTCAGAGTTGGAGCCTGGATGTTAAAGAAGTGTGCCTTCAGAAAGCATTCCTCTAGTACATGAATCAGGTTGAGTGCAATTCAGTCATTTTAACATTCTTCCCAGGTTAAACAAAACAACACCAAAATTTTATCCAAAATACTTAAAAGTTTTTTTTCAGGTAACAGGTATGAATTAGAGAAGTTAGGAATGTAACTCTGGAGAGGTGCAGCACTATGATCAAAGTAGCTATTTTTATACATTTTCAGTAATTGTTAAAATAACGTGTATGTCATTTTGCCTTTGACCCTTCATATGTTCAGGACTAAACTAGACTTCTCCTATGGTAACTTTGTAGTAAATTTACTGTGCTCTTCAAACTACTGAGTGATTGAGGGAATAAAACACACACCTGTGGACCTGAATGTACTTTGTACCTAATGGTATTTTTTATCTCCTCTGGCATCACTGGATGACAAAAATATACCACAAACTAAGAAAAGGTAAGCTGACTGACTCATGTGAACGGTTGTGTTGGTTACAACATATTTTCAAAGTATACGTCATAGTGAGATGTTGGAGGAAGATAAAGCATAAGTGAATGCCTTTATGAAATGCAAATGTAAACACTTTATTCATGTTGGTGGTTGTTTGCCTTGCGATAGTCGCTGACAAGTCACAGTGTACCCACCTTTTTTTATTGAGCACTCCATCACTAATCTTGCCTACATGGTTAAGACACAGCCTTGTTTAGTCAAGTATGGAACTGTGAGAATCACTTTGTTCATGGTTATAGTTTGTTTCATTATAATTCTGTTTTTGCAAGTTTGAAACATGTTCCTTGATTTGAGATAACAAATTACCAAGGTGTGATAAGTAATGAGAGAAGTAAATACCACTTGTTAAGCATTGATTTTAATAACGTTAACACTAGTAACTGGATCTCATGTAATTCCTATTCCCTTTGAATATCCAAAATTCCCTTTGTGTTGCTCTCCACACACTAATTGCCCAGGTTGTAACATGATAAACTGTAAACAGTCTCCTTACTCATGTCTCTGAAAAACACCCTGCAGTCCACTCAGCTCCTACCTCACATTAATGTTTACAGTGCTTTATGAAGGCAGCAGTGTGCTTGTACAATATGTTGGCATGAATAGAGGGAGGGAATTCTGGTCAGTGTGTGCTAAAGCAGAAATAACAGACCAAACAGGATATTCAGGCACCATGTCAATACAGTGGGGTATTTTAAAAATTTGCCATCATTAACTATAAAATGGTAATGATGAATAAATATCCAGACCATTGGAGGATAATAAATCATAATAAAAAATAATAAAAAAATAAAAATAAAAAAGCTCAGTAAACACTCCATTTGAGAGTCACCAGGTGTTGTTTATGCTGTCTTGGGTCCAAATATAGTCTGAAAAACAGCCTTTACAGGTCTATATATTCCTGTTAAGATTTATAGGCTGCTTGGATATTTTTGCTGATTGTAATTTGCATGAATGTTATATGTGAAATTTGATTACCTATTTTAGAGGAGATGTTGAATGTTTCTTTGATCTTTTACAACCTGTAGCCAGTTATAGAGCCACCAAATTGCCATCAGCTGAGCAGCGCTGGAAGTCAGGACATTCCTTTGTCACACTGACGAAACCTGAACGCGGAAACATCTGGTAACGTCTTCCAAGTAAATGTTCTCGCTTATGTGATTCCAAGTCATCTTTCTCTGTTCATCATCATATCATTGTTCCCTGCCTGAGCTACACTGAATGAACAAAATGATGACACTGTCTCTTTTCATGAAGTACTCTTATGTGGTGAATCCATGAAGCCATTATCTTTTGATTTCCTCTATGAAATCTACACCGATTAGAGAAGGTTTTTTAAGCTTTGAGACAAGTGAGATGTGGATTATGCTAAAAGGGCTGCAATTTTGCACCAAGAAGATACCCTTAATATTTTGTATGTCCACTGGGTATCTGCTGGGCTTAATGACCAACTGCTGCATAGTAGTCAAAGTTTAACGAATGGCTGTGGTGTCTGTCAGCAGATAAGGACCAAGTAAAATGAAGCCGTTGGTGCGTCAGAAAGCAAGAGGCCATAATCATTTTATTTCAACTTGCCTGAACAAACAGTGACTTAGACTCTATTGTGTTTGATGGGGTTACTTGCACAAGACACCTTTTGAGCAAATGAGCAATGTCCTCAACTGAGAAATATCCTTGATTAATGTCTTACTGATTAAATAATTAAAATAATTATAACATATGTGTATTGTGTTTCCTAGAAATGCTAAAAGGTGCTCAAGTATTTCTTGTTCCGTCCGATAAGCAAGACAGACATATGGCTTATGGTGTGTCAGAGCTTAGGAGGATGCAGGGTCATTATACCAGTAAGCAGATGTTCAATATAATAATAAAACAGACTTGTCAGACGGTTTTCTATCCTGGCAGCTAGGTAATTGCAGTTAATTGTATTCACCTGGTGTTCCAGTTGTAAAATAACCCCTGGTTAGAGACTAGAGAATCAAACACAGCAGGGAGAGAGTCCTGAGGACCAAGAATTAGAAAAGCAAACAAACAAAAAAAGAAACAGTTCTACCAAACTGGACATGTAAAAGTGCAAAAACAAGTTCACCATATCAAATGAACTCCACTACAACAGAATGGTCCAGTGCTGAGAACTGTGTTTGTGCAGAGAGAGAGAGAGAAAAAAAAAGACAGTCAGATAAAGAGAAAGAGACACACAACACACCTCAAAAAGAGGCAGGGACACTTTCTCCCTCCCTTTTGCCTTGCCAGGCTTCTCACACCACTCACACAGGTACCACCAGGATGAGACTCAGCTGGCTCAAGGGAATAGTTCCTGTTCTTGCCGTGGCTGCAGCCATACTCTACCTTGGTTCCATTAAGCAGGAGGTCCATATCCACTCAAAGAGACTTGAGAGGGCCCATTACAATGACTCAGTCAGGGGCCAGGGTATCATGAAGAGGATGGACAAGCTGGAAGCAGATATCGACAAGCTGGGTGAGTCAAAACCTTAATTCAGCAGTGGATTCTGGCCTCCAGTCCTGAAATATTTGGTGTTACAGACAAGCACTCAAAGTACAACATGAGGTTTTGATTAAACAAAACCCGCAATTTTCAAAAATGTAACAATGCTGATTTTAGCTTAACAAACCACACATCCAATTCACTCACCTTGAACACAGAATACCAAGCACAGTTTTTACATAATCTGTAGTATGATTGTTAGTGAAATCTTACAGTATCATAGTTCCCACAGGGTCATGGAATTTCTGGAAAGTCATGGAATCATGAAAAGTTTCTTCCAGACAGCGAAAGTCCCAAGAATTCAATCAGTTCTTGGGACAAGTCATGGAATTTCATCTAATTCTGTCAGCCTCAATTTAAAAAAAAAGTATCTAGTTATTCATCACACATAAGATTTATTTCCCCTTGTTTTTGTGTTGTGTTCACGCCCTCCACAGATTTAGTAAGACCTCTGAATTTGGAAAAAATATTTTATTTAAGTCATTGAAATTCAACATTTTAGTTATGGAAAAGTAAAGGAATATTACATTTGACACAGAGTGGGAACACTGCAGTATGAAATCATTGAAATGGAGATCAAAAGCAAACATTCACTGCTTCACTGGTCAGTGCGATAGGGAACTAGGCAATGCTGTGTTTGCATTTCAGGGTGGGGTTCTTGCTTCAGCCATCTATCTGCTTTAAATGTACTTTTCATAGAGGCGTTTAAAAATCAAGGTGCCTATTTGTTAATGGTGAAAAACGCTCAGCTGTTCACTTTGTCAACAGTCAAATTGATGAGTAAAATTGAAAAGAAAGAAGCACCAGTGGAACCGAAGGCTGTGGAGGAGAAGAAGGAGAAGAAGGTGGTGAGGAAACTGTATCCCAACTCGTCGCTGTTCAGAAAGTGGGGTGACGAGCTGTCAGAGGAGGAACAGAAAGAGGCTGAGAGTCTGTTTCGCAGATATGGCTACAATGCCTTCCTTAGTGACAGGCTACCGCTCAACAGAGAGATCCCTGACACCAGAAACCCCAGGTGAACACGACTTCCTACTCAAATAATAAATCAAGCTAACTCACACAGGTTGTTTACACTATGTAATCTGAGATCCAGGACATTTAACACCAGTGTTACTTCTATGATTTGAGGAATCACAAAACCTTGTTGAAATTGTTGAAATCCTTTTAAAAAATTGAAACTAACATTCCAGCACTTTTTGTTTTCCGTCTCAGGTGTGCTGAGAAAAAATACCCAGAGGATCTACCTACCATCAGTGTGGTGTTAATCTACCTGGATGAAGCTCTCTCTGTCATCAAGAGAGCCATCCGCAGCCTCATAGATAAGACACCAGCTCAGCTGCTGAAGGAAATCATACTGGTGGATGATCATAGCACCAATGGTAGGTCTGCTACAGAGGGGTCTGCGAGCCTTAGCACAGTTAAAATTCATGAAGTATTTATATTTCATTAAATGCCAGAAGGGAAATTAGATTAGTTACTTGCACAGCAAAGAGAGGGAAATGGTAGGCGAAGGGGGAAATATAATCCACAGCAGTAATTCTTGGAAATGCATGGTAGTAAAAATTACCATAAAAACTGACTTTCACAATGATGCTCTGACACAGCGTACATTTACTTTATATGACCCCATATCAAAAGATTGCTCTCTCTGCAGAGGATCTAATGGAGAAGCTGGATGAGTACATCCTCTCCATCCATGAGGAGCGTCCAGGCCTGGTGAAAAGAGTCAGACACTCTGAGCAGCTTGGCCTCACCCAGGCCAGACTATCAGGATGGAAGGCTGCTGTAGGAGATGTAGTGGCCATCTTGGATGCTCACATAGAAGTGCATGTGCAATGGTAGGTTAAGGTCTGGAGGTCTGCGGTGCTGAGTGATGATTTGTTAAAGCTCGCAGCTTTAGTTTCCTTTGCTTGCTGTTTTGTGATGGAATAAAGTCCAGTCATGGTTTTTCATGATTCTCTGTGGGTCTTACAGCCACTCATGCAACATGAGCTAAAACTTTCACTGTGTGTGTCCAGGGCAGAGCCGCTGTTGGCTCGCATCAAGGAGGACCGCACCGTGATATTAACACCTGTGTTTGACCGAGTCAACTTTGATGACTTGACAGTGACTCGCTACAGTCCTGCAGCCGATGCCTTTGACTGGGCTCTGTGGTGCATGTACGAGTCATTCAGGCCTGAGTGGTATGCACTCAAGGACGAGTCGCAGCCTGGCAAGTAAGTTACAGTTTCCCAGTCTAATTGCAGTCAAGTCTAATGTGCACTAACAATTGATGGTATGTGTATTGAAGTAAAGAGAAAACACTTCTTTTGTCTGATTCTGTCATCAGGAGCCCTTCCATCATGGGCATACTTGTAGCTGATCGCAAGTTCTTTGGAGAAATTGGAAGCCTTGATGGTGGAATGAAAATATATGGTGGTGAAAATGTAGAACTAGGCATCCGGGTAAGCTAATCAAGAGATTTTTTACAGGTGCTGTGTATTTGACTAAGGTCCAAATACCCAGACTAATTTTCATCATAATAATTTAATAAATGCGATCTCAAGTTTGATGCTGGAGAAGCATGGTGGCCCAGTGGTTTTCATGCTCTCCAGCAAGGACCAGGGTTTGGATGTTTATGTGGTTTTCCTCCAAGACATGCAAGTCACATGGATTAGAGGCTCTAAATTGCCCATAGTTGTGAATGAGAATGTGAGGTTGAGGAGCTTGGAGTAGAGCTGTTGCTCCTCCATGTTGAAAGGAGCCAGCTGAGGCGGTGCGGGCATCTAAATAGGACGCTTCCCTCTAGACGAGGAGACCCGGGTCAGACCCAGAACACGCTCGAGGGACTACATATCCCGGCTGGCCTGAGAAAGCATCAGGATCTCACTGGAGAAGCTGGCAGATGTGCTGAAGGAAATAGACATCTGGGCCACACTCCTCAGCCTGCTACCATGGCGACCCGCTCCAAGATAAATGGCAAAACTGAATGAATGAAAGCAAAGACAATTGACAAATGAATGAATGTATTTGGGCCTTTAATTGCAGTTTCCATAACATCCATCCCATAACATCCCATGAATCCTGCCATGTCTATATTAGCTTTTTCCAAGGTACTAGATTTTAAATAACCCTTAATAGCAGCAAATTCTTTTACATTTTACTGTCTGTTGCTTGGCAGGTGTGGCTGTGTGGAGGAAGTATAGAGGTTATACCTTGCTCTAAAATCGCCCACATCGAAAGGGAAAGCAAGCCTTACCTCCCAGACCTGAGCGTGACCATGAAGCGCAATGCACTGAGAGTGGCTGAAGTGTGGATGGACGAATACAAACACAATGTCTACGTTGCTTGGAACCTCCCAATCAAGGTAAAGTCTATGGGACAGACCATGGCTCACACATGAGCTGCAATTTTTAAATAAACTATCACCCATTTACATAAAATCACTATTTCTGGGAAATCGCCAAAATGAAAATACTTAGTGCTTATGACAAACAGTGTAAATACTGTTTGAGGCCTTTGCAGCTTCTCTCATCAGTCTTACTTGTGTAGAGCTACCTGTATAGACTGATTGACTTGCCCCAACAGAATCATGGGATAGACATTGGAGACATTTCAGAGAGGAAGAAGCTAAGAGAGAAGCTGAAGTGCAAACCTTTCCAGTGGTATCTTGATCATGTTTACCCTCTCCTGGACCCCCTGGACAATCTGCTTGCTTATGGAGCTGTGAGTAGAAACACAATCACCCCTCAAAAGGCTTTGTTTATGTTGAGTTTGACAGATTTAATATAATCTTTCATTAAACTAAAGTGTGCATAAAAATACACTGGAGCCTAAAAAGTAATAAGTTTATGATAAATGTATTTTATCTCCATTGTGCTACTCAGTACAACACTGCTTAGTATAGCAAATTATGATAGATGGCATAAACCATTAATTTTAATCTCACTATTTGTTTGTTTGTTGTCAGCTGATAAATGACCTAAAGCCAGATCTGTGCATTGACCAAGGCCCAGTGCCTGGAAACACACCCATCATATATGGCTGTCATTTCTTCTCCCCACAGGTATGTTCAAATCATTCAGACTCTGATAGCACACAGACTCTTTAGGAGGTATTATTTTATTAAAAGTATATTTATTGTTCTCTTGTGCAGAACTGTTATTATCGAAGCGATGGACAAATGTACATTGGTGGCATCAAATCTCACAAGTACAACAGCAACCGCTGTCTGGTGGACTCCGGCACTGGAACCTACCCAGGACTGTATGAGTGCAAAATGGCCCAGCAGAAGAAATTCCACATGTTATGGGACTTTAAACAAGTAAATATTTACATTTTGCAATATGAATCTACACTAAGTAGGTCAATCTGCATCTTAATGGATGGAACTTCAAACACTAATGCTATTTTCTCAACAATAACATGTATTTTATTTACAGGGAGGAGCCATTCAGAACAGAGAAACAAAGAGATGTCTGGAGATTGCTGTTGGTGCAGACAGCTACTACAAACTTATTATTCAACACTGCACTGGTCAGAGCTGGAATATACAAAATATTATCAAAGACTTTTGAAAGACTGGGGGGTAGGGCCCAGAGCACTGGATAGATAGTAAATGAGCCATGTTTACACATAAAACTGTGTCTTGTGAAAGAGGAAGATCTAAATTGAGTACTTGTCTTTGGTGTGAATATACATTTGTATTGGATGACCTGGATCCATCAGAGACAATACACTGATCAAATATAGTTGTGGATGAATTGGGTAACTAGGGAAGATATATGCGTTTGTATTTTTTTCTTATTTTTACGTTATTTGAAACAAATGTACCTTCATGTCTTAGATTTGGGAAACAAAATGTGAGTAAATATTGAGCTATGTGACCAATCTTTGTTGTAAATACAAAAAAAATTCAGTATGAGCCACCTTTGCTATCACAGTACTTGCGAATAATTTATATTTTAGTGCCCCAAAATATTTGTGGTGAGGAACGGTCATAATGGCCTGTAAAGGCTTGCTTCAGTTCATAAGGTAAATACTGACAAAATTATTCAAGTCAAATAGGTCCCTTTGTGGTGTGGCATTCATGAATGGTCAGAAATGAAGACGTCCCACTTGCTCTGCCACATGGCCAGGCCTGTCTCCTTCAGATGAGGTGGCAGAGAGCTGTACCTGTAGGAGGAGATGGATTAAAACCACAAAACGACAGACATTACACCTCTGCTGACAGTGAGATGGGAGTACAGAGGTGTTTCCCACCTGATGGAGTTGACGGCCAACTCTTTGAGAGTGCCCAGGTTCGCCTTTAACCCTCCAATGCCCACAAAAGCTTGATAGAAATCATAGGAGAGGCCAGTGGTGCCGAACAGAGACGGGTCATCAGAGCTGATCACCAACGGGTGGCCCTCAGACATCAGCACAGCAGCAGGGTGGTTCCGCAGGTCCGACACTAGCTTCAGCACCTGGAGGTCAAACATGAAGAGGTACTGCACACAGACAGACATCCATTCAGCCTCGGTCATAGTTACACTCAGAAAGAGTCACTTTAAAGGTGCACTATACAAGTGTTGAGGTTTGATTGAAGTAAGAGTTCAATGGGAGGTATTTGCACTTCCAAACATTGCTGCAGGTGCATCATAGGCGGATACAGCAATCTAGTACAGGGAGGATCCCACACACTGCTTTCTTTGCTAACTTTATTTGCTAACATTTTGGTCCCATTGTACCTTTGTCTAACCCTAACAATTTGTTAATCCTCCCTGGTATTGATGAAAGGGCAACATTATAAATTGGAGAGCCTTAACCATAACCACACCCCAACCCCAAACCTAACCTTAAACACACCCCCATCCCCATCCCTAACCTTAACCACACCTCAACCTTAACCCTAACCTTAACCACACCCCAATCCTAAACCTAACCTTAACCACACCCCAATCCTAACCCTAACCTTAAACACACCCCAACCCCATCCCTAACCTTAACCACACCCCTAACCTTAACCACACACCCCAAACCTAACCTTAAACACACCCCCCCCATCCCTAACCTTAACCACACCTCAACCTTAACCCTAACCTTAACCACACCCCAATCCTAAACCTAACCTTAACCACAACCCAATCCTAACCCTAACCTTAACCACACCCCATCCCCATCCCTAACCTTAACCACACCCCAACCTTAACCCTAACCTTAACCACACTCCAATCCTAAACCTAACCTTAACCTAACCCCAACCACCCCCTAAACCCAAGTCCAGTC
>OMKZ01003773.1:3982-20839 GCA_900302535.1 Neoniphon sammara
GACGACAAACTTTAGCATCAGTGCTTCCTGACCTCGCCCTGGGACTCTGCTCACCAGAATGGCACTGACGAGGCTCATCTCAAAGACGGTAGGTCCTAGATTGAAGACGAGGGCGCTGAGGACGAAAGAGATGCCCCGTGTGCCCCGGTCGATGGCCTTGGACAGCGCCCCTGTCTGCCGGCTGAGGTGGAAGCCCAGGTCCAGGTTGTGCAAGTGGAGGAAGACGTTCTTGGCGATGCGGCGGATGGAGCTCTGGGCCACCTTGCCGAACACGGCGTTCCTCAGCTCGTTGAAGAGCGCCGCACACGCCCGTGAAGCACCATCTGGGAGAGCGGAGGAGAGAGAGGGAGAGAGAGAGAGTTTAGCACATCTGCTGTGAAAAGCAAAGAGGTCCAAACAGCAGGGCAGGGTGCCATCAAGCGAGAATAGCTGCGACTGAATCTATCGTCATCTTAAATGCTGAGGACAGTTACGTAGCTCTAAAGGAGAGGAGACAGCAAAACAACTATCTGGCCAATACCTTTCCTGCTCTTCAAGATGGAGCAGAGTGTCCAGGGAGTAGAGACTAGACAGAGTTGAGGCTAGTCAACCGCTCTTAATTGAAGGTTTGTAAGAGGCGGCAGGGCAGGTCTTTCACATTGTCTCTGGTCTGCAAGCCCTACAGTGCTAAAGCAGCAGCCTCCCAAAGCCTCCGTAATTAAAGAGCAGGACGCTGTCTGAAGCCTCACTACTATGGCAGGCCAGTGCTCTGCAGACAGAGGGAAGGAGGGTATTTGAGTGTATATGAGCGTCTTGAGTGTGTGTGTGTGTGTGTGGTGAGCAGGGGGCTTCATGTGTGAGCAGAATACCAGAAGCAAGGGAGGAGGTTTTAATAAGAGTCTGGGAAAAAAAAAAGACTACACTTATCAATGGACAAGCTTAATTTCACCACTGCCTGGGCCTGGACCTTCTTCACCCATCTGCATGCAGAGGATGGATGCAAGCAAAATGGCCTTTCTTCGCTGTATTTTCTTTACTGGACAATTCAGACTTCATTCAGGCTCCTTGATAAGCTGCTAAACCAAATAAGTTCCATTAGAGTTTCAGCTCTACATAACACAAATTAGTCATCTAATTCTAAGAACATCAATTCTCTGATCCCGTAAACTTGTTATTATGAACTGTTATACAAGCAGATGGCTTGCATGACTGTCACAAATTAATATTAGTCTGTGTTTGAATGACACATGGCCTTCCTGTGGCGATTCTACTGAGCTGTATGAATACATGACTTGTCTGCTGAAACCAAAGGCAGGGTAATAATAGCTCCGTCTGCCGGTCTTCATGGGCTGTAATGTGGCGTTAAATAGGAATGCTCATCTAATGAACAATGTGTCCACATCTGACAAGGTAGGATGAACACTGAGCAACCTTTTCAGCAAAATTACACCCACCGCCGCAGGCTCCAAGTATCGGGCCACAGGCATCGCAAATAGGGAACAAAGAGCACAACTCCATTCTCTAAGAGCATCTCCTTCATTCTTCCTCCTCATCCTAATTCTCCCTGTCTGGAGTTTTGTTCCTGTGCTCCAATTATTCCACAGGCAGCATTAGTGTGCAAGACCTAAGTGGGCTCATTAAAATAAGTGGCTACAGGGCTAAGTGTACAGTGCATCCAAGCTGATCTCACTCAAGGCCACAGTGACTTGCACAGAGTGCCAGGTTCACAATATTTATTTGATTTTTTTTCCCCTTTTCATCAAAGCCTCTGAGGAAATGCTCTAATCAGGAAGGAAATTCACATTCACACTACAACTGACCCTTGAACTCTCTTGTATTCACAGGGTCCACTTGGACAAGCAGAGAGAAGGGAGGAGCACTGAGAGGACAAATAAAAAAAAAATTAAAAACTGGCCTCCATCTAACAACAACTATCCAAGCTATTTAAAAGGACATTAACAATCTCTGCCCCACTGCTTTACAGAAATATTCAGCTCTGTTTGGCTTGGGAGCTCACAGGTAACATACTGAAAAGTCAACAGCACTCACAAGAGGGCCATCTGGATTAACAGACGTGAACTCCAACGCAGAAGGAAGGACATAATGTAAATAATGGGATGGAAAAGCGGAGGTTGCGGAGTGGCATTGATATGAATGTGCTGGGAAAGGTCAGCCTGTAGATAATAGGCAGTCCCGCAGTCCCCTCTGATGAGCTCGGCACCTGCCAGCGGAACACAAGTCTGGGACTCACAGCCAATCAGCACGGCCGTTGCCATGGTAGCCACGGTGCTTGGCGCGTCACTCAGGTTCAGCATGTGTCCCGACATCTGGTTGAGCTCGTCCACCGCATACTTAAACATGAAGGGCACCATCACATTGGTGATCTGGGGAGGCAAAAAGGGAGGGAAAAGCATTCAGAGAGGAGGGAAAAAACAAGGGGAAATAGTTTCAAATGGCCTATTTGGGCCAACACATCTTCAACATATCCCAGTCCTGCTTTGCTCCTCCTATGCAGGGCTTGGAGAAATGGTTTTTATGTATTCAGGTGCATTCAAGGGTGTATTTGTATGTATATACGTGATGCTGTGTGCGCGTGCATGTGTACATGTGTGTGTGTGTGTGTTTTCTGGCTGTGCTGGTGCTGGTGAGGTGGCTGATGCTTCCTGCTAATGGAATTGAGATGGTTATTAGGGCTAATTAAAAGCACAGGGACAGCTGTGTGACTCAGGCGAGGCAGACCGCAGCACATTAGGACAGCCAGAGAACACAGCAGCACACAGCAAAGCATTTTCATTTGGGGCCCATTTCATTTGAACCTTTCAACCCCAAACACCAGGGAGGTCGTTTTTTTGTTCGTTTGTTTGTTTGTTTTTTTCAACTCCTCTTTTTGTTCCTTTCCTCCTGTCAAATTCTGCATCACACAATTTTGATAAATAAAATGGTGAAAAAATATTTTAAATAAGACAAAAAAAAAAACACAATTTCAACCCTCCTGAAGTAAACACACCTAATGGTGCACCATTTATTCTGCAAAAAGCTACATCTCCAGGGTTCTCGCTTCATACCCTTGAGCATTATACTCAGACAATAGAAGTCCTTTGAGTCCCTCAAGGCAAAACAATATCAGCCACTTTGCTACCAAGACAACAGAACATGACACAAAAATAGCTTAAGCCTATTATCACCAGGCCAAAACATTTCTTCAATTCTGCCACTAATACATGATAAGGTAGGATGTGTGCTCTTTTTACCCATTTATAGCCAACACTGGAGATTATCTCTACACCATGTCAATCTGTACCTGGAGATATAACATCTCATAATAGAGGTATTGGGTCAAGTAGTGAAGGAGAGCCTTCAGGCTGTCAGGTATTAGCCTGTGCTTACTGTATGATTAAATGCATGGACAAGTATGCTAGTCAAGCCAAGACAGAGAGCACTTCATTTGAGATAAAAAAAAAAAAAACAAAAACATGAGGAGAACATAATTATCAATGATATGAAATGAAAATGTCACTGATGATGTGGGGTGCAGAGAGGTGATGCGTTGCAACAGCATAGTTATTCAGCTGATTTAACAATTGTCTCAACCCAGCTGGTGGTTTCAGTTCAAACAGGCAAACCGGAGAAATCTAGGCTAACTCCAGCCAAGCAGCCAAATAGGAGGAGAAGATTGGCTTGTATGTGTGTGTTCTCTCCTCCTTAGCACACACTAGAGGGAGCCATGTTGAGTGTCAGCAGGATATGCTTATTTGGGAGCTGTGAATCTGTGATTGTTTTCCAGGGTGCAAATTGGAGACCATCAACAAAGGAAGAGGAATAACACTGCACACTGATTGATGTTTGCAATCAATTATTTAAAAGAAGAGGGTCTGTTTAAAATGCATACTGTTTTAGCTTACTTTTATACAGAGGCTATGCTGTGCAGTAACCTACAGTGAGCGCTGACATAACTGCCTTGGACTTAAGAGGAAAGGGGGGTCAGTGTATGGATGCTATATGGGTTATCAAGCTGAAATTTCCAACCACATTCATTTTGTCGAATTACTGTAACGCTCACCAACATTATCTGGCATCTGAAAACCACTGCCATCCATGTCTTCCCCCAGCAATGACCACAATAGTCTCCTTTACCACATTGTACTGTGAATTGATTTTTAAAATCAACAATATGTCATCTATCTCAACATCAGTAAGGTAACTTAAGCAGACAAACAATCAGAAGCTGAGTGGATGGCTGACCCTGTTACACTGAACAGCAAGTGCAGAAGTTCAAAAATCACACTGTGCCAACAAAGCGGTTAAAAGCTAATAGGACAGTGGACCCAACTCTCTTGCAACAGCCCAATCAGCAGATCATAAACTGCACTATACAGGCAAACGACAGACTTAATTATCCATGTACAAGAATTACACCAGCAGCTGTGAAGAATGTACAACTACCCAGTTGTACTAATTTGAGTTTTAACATCATATAATAAAGCTCAGACATCTACTGTACTTAATATATTGGGTTTCCCAACTGAAACCAAACAGTGTCATTTCTCTTTAGCTACAACCACCGGTTAGTCTTTTCAGTTGCTTCTCATGCTGTTGTTTTAAATAAGGCGGGATCATGAACCCCAAACTACATGAATAAATAAAGTGAAGTTAAAGTTGTTGTGGCAAGAAATCAATGGGCGTCAACTTTCACAGGACATATCCTCACTTTTCAGCCTTTAGACAACATGCTAGTTTTTTGGACCAAAGTGCCAGGCTGGGTTTTAGGCTTTCTACCTCAGACTGGACACTGGGTAAATTACTGGCCTACATCCGATCAAATTTACCAATCTTCAGCTTGTCAGACTTGTGGAAATATTTTCTGATAGCGTTCACCTCTATGTATGAAGTGCGTTTTCATTTTTAGCTCCTAACAGAACAAGAAACTGCTCTCAAACACCTTCCTGCCTCATCCTGATTATGTATTTGTTCCACTACCAGGCAAATTTCCTCTTCTTTGAATTGTACTTTGTTTACATACAGGTTTTGTTGGTGCCAGGATCCAAGTCTCCACAACTCTGTTGTTCTTGCCCTACTCTGTCCCTGTGTCTAAGTGCCAAGTGTGCTTGACGAATTGCTGCCGTTGGCATCCATTTCCATTCTGCTGTCTCAGAAGATGCCACAACTGTTATTATTGTGTCTTAATTATATACTAACAGTTACAATTAAACTGATCAAATTCCTTTACTCTGTAACACAAAACAAAGTAAAATAAAATAGAAAAACAGAAAAAAAGACTCCATTTAAAACCAACTGCAGTGGCTCTCAGCTTACCTTGGCTCCAGCCAGCAGACTCAGAGAGATGGCAACACGGGCCCGCAGGTCTGGCCTGTCCTTTGGCCACACGTAGGAAAGCATGGCGGACAGGATCTTGGCTGAATTCACCTCCTTGAGCTGTAGATAAGAAAACAACAAAAGCCAAGCCTCTCTTTAGACCATGGCACATATTGTTTCATCCATGAGCCCAATAATGTCAGTCTTGGTAAGTACAGGTGAGACAGGTAAAGCAGAAAAATATTTACCACAACGTGAACTTTCTGACCTATTAAGTTTGCCAATATTGGCAGCTAACTTTGCATTTTGCATTCAATCTGACAGTCACAGTAGCCAAGTCGGGGCTCCCTGGGTATACACATGAAACATCAAATGTCAGGGGGAGTCCCTAGGGAGGTCTGGGAGCAGCAACAACAGCAGAGTCTCCAGGTGGATCTGGGGATCCAGCCTGACACTACAAGTCCCAAGAGACACCTGGGCTGTCAACCCAGCTGAGGTTGAGAGCCCACTGGTGCCAACATGGCTGTTTACCCACGCTCCACCACACACCTGCCACAGGGACTCTCTATGGCCCGAAGAATATGCAGTAATTCCTCTAATCCACTCAATATGGTGGCACCATGTCATGACGCCGCTGCATGGCAGCGCCACCAAGCAAATTAAAGTGAAATTGTGCCCAACACCTGCCTTTAATCAAATGTAATCAGGTAGTAACTGACACAGGCAAAAAGAGTAAGGATTAACATTAACAGTTGAATGCACTAGTGAAGGTCTGGGTACCATATGTGGAGCACTCATATCAATGTATTAAATAAAAAAAGTGAATTAGCTCAATTTATTACTATTTCTGTTTATATCTGCAATACAACTATTAACCGCGACGGACTGGCAATCTGTCCAGGGTGTTTCTCTGCCTTCCCAATGAAAGTCTGGATAGACTCCAACCCCCCGTGACCCTGAATAGGAATACACTGGTACGGAAAATGGATGGATGGATGGATGGATAAGCCATCTTTGCACAGCTGACCAGGCTAAAAATATTGTAGCTGGGACAGAATTAATCATGATCCATTTTCACAATCCTTTACTAACCTTTCTACCTGGATTGATTGTTTTCAACGTTGTTTACGCTGGCTATTGAGAGGTGCAATCTCCACTAAGCTAGCTTAGATTTGTGTGATTCTCCCTCATCTGAGGTAGACAACAACTGACTGTTTGCCAGTTTCCCACTGATAGCCCAATCAAAGAGGACATAGATTAGAGGAAGAGGTATACCTCAGGTCAAAATGAACAAGAGGCGATATCATCAAAAAGATAGCTGCTGCTCATAGTGAATCTTTTGTGTGAAGCTGATGTTAGCTGTTCATACTGTGGGCATAACTCTGTTATTTTACTGTTTCTAAAAATATCTCTTTTAACTATGTTACTTTACTCTGTTACTAAAAATTCAATATGCCGAAATATTCTATACATATGGCACATTGTTATTATGACAAGAAAACCCATCCCTTTCATACATGACACAGAGGACAGTTTTGCACCAAAATGTTTACTAACTCTGCGTTTGGAAAACAAGACGCCTACGTCATCAAAATTCACCAAGAAGCCAGAAGTCACTCAGTCTAACTTAACCGACTTAAACAACTGTTGAGATCATATACATAATTAATATGTTACTCAAGCAAACAAACTTCATGGACTTTTGCAAGTAGAAGAAAAATACGGTTCAACTCAATTCCGGTCCTTATTTTTTTCCCAATAATGCTGATGAAGTAGGCCCCGAGTCGACCGGCTCCCTTCTTTTCGATCTCTGGCCCAACTGTCGCACACACCTTTCACACACGTGATGACTGTAGATGGTTACCATAGTTGCTGTGACACTTGCACAAGCATCTCTCCAGATTTAATTTACCCAGAACACATACCGGGTCAGGTCGGGCTTTTCTCCTGCTTTCCTATTCGGTCATGATGTGCGTCAGAGCCAGGTTATATTTTAACCACCTTTTACCCTGTCCAGACATCTTTACAAAGAAATCAAATTCAGGTGAGATCCACCAATAATCTGGCATAAACGCTGTGTGTAAAGATGGCAACAATTTGTTTTAGTGATGAATGTTGCATGAATGTCACACAGACTGCAGTTTCTGTATTCACATCTGCCTGAGCTTGCATCAGCTTTCCTGATGCAATCTTTCTCTTACAGTATGTTTCATGTGCATATTCCAAAGTTGATCCAAAAGAAAGCTGAAAGCATGAAAGTTACAACAGTCAAAGACAATAATAAACTATAGTACCCACCACATTTTTTGGATCTGCACTCAGTCCCCCTCCTGCGTGTCCGTGCCAACATGTTCGCTTGTCTGTCACCTGCAAATGCTGTGAAAACATGTTTAGAAAAAGATAAAAGCGATGACAAATTACCATGATACATTTATTCTTAACACATGGATAACACATTTAGGGAGGAATTTAGTTGTAAAAATTATTATTTTGTGTCAATATCTGATTTTGATAACAGACACTGGTATGTAATTGTTTCCGACTCTCTATCATACTTACTCTTGCTGCCTCCAAAATCCGACGACTGTTTTCACTCCTGCTGACACTCCACTTTGCTGTTCTTAGGTGTGGAGTGGAAGTCAACTAAAACATATGAGATGGATTATTTTTACTGACATTTCCGATTTATGCTCGCTTGCATTTGATGTTTGCGGATGCTGTAAGATCATGTCTTCAGATTTGAGGTAATGTAAGAATATGGAAGTGAAATACAAACATATCTGACTCCAATAAATATAAACAAGCGCAAAACATTTTGCTCACTATGTCTCCTTAGAAAAAAGAAAAAAAACTCAATTTTGGTCAAAGTTCAAAGGGCCTGCCTATGTTGAACACTAGTCCTGAGTTCAGAAATCAGCAAAAGGGCAAACTATCTTCTGTTTCTTATCATATGTTGTAGTAAAATACGTAAATGTAAAAAAATAAATAAGCAAAACATCGCACTATAGCATGTTTGAAAACTATACTGCCTGCTATGTATTAGTAGCATTCAATACAAAGTGATGACTTTGCTATAATTATCCACAGACAGATATCATGCTACGTCCACTTATACTTATTTGATAAATACAGGGATCAGCTTGTCTAGAATATGTTAGCGATTACAAACATAAGTACAAAACAGCTGGTCAATTTAAAATCTGAGTAAACCTGACTCCTCATGTTGGTCGCTACTAGGCAAATAACTGGCATCCCAAGCAAAAATAAACAGTAAAGCATACATTTATGCTTAAAATGACAGCAGCATTATATAACTTACATTAGTTTGATATTAGTTTATCACAAATATTCAAAAGGTGGGAAAAGTTTGCTCCTATGATAGATGCAGCTGAAAAGTAAAAGTAGCCTAGCAGGTTGGACCTCTCATCCAACTGTAACTGTGGGACAACAAGTCACACAGTGTGTTTGGGACAAACTTGAGAATGAAATGCTCGCCAGCTATAGGAAACACATGCTCCACGTGCTGACAATTATATCAGCAGAGAGACAGGAGCCTTATCTAACGCCAAGCTGCATTCACAGTCCGCGCTTGTAACACGTGACAGGGGCCAGTGACAAACGGTACAAACCGATAACGCTTTAGCAGCGTTAATAAAAACGGCTAGGCACATAGCCAGGTTTCTATGACAATCAGTTAATTGGGCATATAATCAAATCTAATACGAAAACAGTGTTTTTCTAGTGTCATATTACTGTGTACATTACAAAAGGAAGAGCCACTGAGCTGGCAAAGTCAACATTCCTCTTTACACAGACAACCCACCTAGTTAACGTTAGCTAACGTTTGACGTAATTGTTAACTATGATGAACTTACATGACAGTGACAGCACGTTGAAGACAAATAAAAAAGACCACACAAACAATCTGAACTGTTTATTTGAGTATACATCCTAACTTAAGTAGCGTTGAAACTAGCTTAGTTGGGAATAATTTACATCTGCCCTTGCGTAGTGACTCGCACAAACACACAGTGTCCTTTTCAACTATTCAACTTATTACTTACCAGATATGTATTTTGGCGTTTATTGTCCGTCCCACTTTGATTGACACTTTTGTTCCAGACATGATACGAACTCGTCTGTCGAAGCAGCAGCGCTAATTTTCGTCTTTGAAAGTGAAATCCACATTTCAGCGGGACCAACATCGGCGCCATGTTGACGAAGGAGGGCAGTTCGTCAACAAACCGGTTGCGTCATTTCCGCTTTCGACAACGCTGTCAACGCTAGCAAGCGGGCAAGTGCTGGGTGTATTTTGTGAAATACAAGTCTTTTGTTCGACATTGACACGACGTGATTGAGTATCTTTTAATTAGTGAGGGTGGTCGTAGCTTATTACATCCATTCAATACGTTAGCGGTGCAACGAGGAAATCGCAGTTGACTTCGAAACACAAACCGAAGCTAAGGAAGAGCACGTTGCCCAGCTGGCTCTCTTTGACAGCAGGTCAGTGGGTCGCACGACGAATACCTAAATAACGTTAACGCTACCTTTTCGCTTTCACACACTATTCAAAGAAAAAAAAGCTTTCGTCATTTTTTTCGTTATCACCACAGTGTACGCAGGATGCCATGCCATAATCAGCAGTTGAACAATGTCAGCAGCGGCCAAGAACACCCCATGAAGCAAGTTCGGTTTGCAAACAGCAGCAGCAGCAGTACTAGTAGTGTTCCTGCAGTGGTTTCTAATGAAGCAGGAGATGTCAGCATACAGCCTGTAAACCAGCATGCTTTGGGACCTCAGCTTAAATTGCTTCCTCTGAATGACCAAATTCGTGAATTGCAGACTATAATCAGAGACAAGTGAGTCCAAACCCTGCCTTTATGCCTATTTTATGGCGTGCTTAAACGTGTGGTTGTGTTTTGAATGGTCTGTGTGTCTACTGATGTGCCGCTGGTTGAAATGAAAGAGGAATTAAACCCCAAACCCCCAAATAAAGCCTGAGGTGATGTCACCACATACACTTGGTATGTGGTGACATCCCCTGTCATCAAAGACCAGGCACCCTACTTCTCACATTAGAGATCAGGCTTCAAAGAGATTTGTTTTGGAATCTTTAAATATTATCCACAGACAAATGAGATCCTGATTGACTAAGTTTTTATTAACTTTTCCAGGACAACCAGTAGAGGAGACTTTGTGTTTTGTGCTGACCGACTGGTAAGATCATAACTTAATCACAACATACAAGACATACCCTGTTTATGAACTCTAGAGTGCTTCATTTTTTCTCCATCAACAGATCAGACTAGTGGTTGAAGAGGGTTTGAATCAGCTCCCATATTCAGAGTGTACTGTGACCACGCCAACAGGTGAGGATGAATTGCTCTAGTAACGCTGCATAAGTTTACATCCTTAGATACAGGATCAGAGCTTCTGATGTAAGATCCTATTGGATGAACTTAGGCAGAGCTAATTAATTGTACTGGCTTTTGTGCAGAAATCAGAGCACTTCTCCCTGCCTCCAGTATTTTACTTCCACTATGAAGGACTGAGTGAGATTCTTCAGAATAGCTACAATCTACAATCTCACTGCTCCTACTTCATTTTTCCCCCCTCAGGGTACAAGTATGAAGGTGTCAAGTTTGAAAGAGGTAACTGTGGAGTCAGCATTATGAGGAGTGGTAAGTCAAAGGATAAGGGGAATCTGCCACAGCACACCTACCAAATTAGAGTTTCCTTTTTGTAAGAGCATGTATTACATCTTCCAGGCATATGCGCTTTGTGCAGACTGTGCACACCTACATATATTATGCTCTGCCCTTATTCATCAGGCTGGGCTATTGTGTGCGCTGGATCATACCCGTTTTTATCAGCAGTCAGTCCCTTTTCTCCCAGTGAAATTGATTGTTCATTTTAATACTAAGAGCCTGTCACATGGTAACCAGACGTGGCAACTCTGTAGTGCTGAAGTACTGGCATAAGTCAGGGCAGGCATATGGAGCTGTTCAGACAGATATATTCCATACTTTTACAAATTCCCTGAAAGCATCGCCCTAGGTTTAAGCGCTGGTTTTTCCTTCATGCCTTCCGTCCCTCAGATTTAATGATATTACATACATAATATTACTGTAGCTGTACTCTTTATGCAGTTATCACAAAATCTGTAGTGCCTTTTGTGACATTTATGCTAAGACAGAAAATTCGCACCCTTTACCACAAACATTATATCGATATCAATGGGAAAGCACTAATTATTGTGGAAGGGACATAAGGGAACAAACAATCCCAAGTTTTTGTAGTGTTTATCGAGGTGTCTGCAGGTGAGGTCGTAATTTTAGCATAAAAATGATCCAATTTCACTTATGTGTCTTTCTTTTTGTGAAAATTAGTCAAATTCTTCTGCATCAGAGTCAAAATTTCTGATGTGATAAAACTCTAAGCCTGCTGCTGAACCAAATAATGCCTTTATACTCACCTACTACACTTGACCTGTGGAGAAAATGCCCAAGGTAGATTAACCCAACTCACTATATACTTACCTTTCATACTTACCTGTAGAGAGAAATCCAAGAAAATCCTTGTAATTACCCGGCCCAAGTTCTGTGGAAAAAAGCAATAAGACTAATTACAGTGTCATTTTGCTTCTTTACCTAAAGGAAAATTATAATAACAGTTTATAGAACCATGGAGTTAATGGCCTAATATATTCCAACCTAAAACTGACCTCTACACCGGACCAAATATGCAGCACTTATCTTTTTCTTACCTGCAGTGCTTATTTGATTAAGAAAAAGATGATTTGTCCAAAAATGTTATACATTTTACCTTAAAACACAATGAAAAATCATTAAATTAAACTCTGTGAGCCCTGTAGACTCTTCGATTATACGCACACTCGTGTGTGTCTCCTCACAGGTGAGGCCATGGAACAGGGCCTCAGAGACTGCTGTCGCTCCATCCGCATCGGCAAGATCCTCATCCAGAGTGATGAGGAGACACAGAAAGCTAAGGTCTACTATGCCAAGTTCCCCCCAGATGTGTACAGGAGAAAAGTGCTGCTCATGTACCCTATCCTTAGTAAGTGACGAGAGTCCGCCCTGAACAAACAAGCCTGTGCTGTAGTTTATCCCACTGCTGACTCAAAACGGTTAACAACCTTCAGCATCACATAAATGACCCGAGTGACACATTCTTTTCTGCAGATGCAAAACAGGTTTACTGTATGTATTTATTCATTGTTTTCATTTTTTCAAAATTTGCTTTTGAGTTGACCTTCACCACCAGCTCTACATTTCCACATCATAGAAGCCCATTCACTCTCCTCTGGTAATTATAGCTCTCATGGGTAAATTATACACTGCCTGCGAGATAGCCACCAAGCCACTGAATAGCATAATGAGGGCCTACAGAAATAGTTTCCTAATAGCCATGGCGTCCCCATGTCACAAAGCAGCAGCATTTTTTTTCTGCTTCCCAATCAAAAAAAGAGAGAAAAAAAAGATGGTAATGAAACATGGTTGAGGGAATGCTTTATCATGTCAAAGTGATAGGATATATAGTGACAATGATGCAGGCTAACAGGTCTGAAATTAATACCTGCCAAGCACCAAATGCTGGTAAAATTTGTCTTCGGCCAATAAATCAGTACAGGTGTCCCACCACACTGGTCGGTGCCCTTTTGAGTAACATTGAATGCGAAATGGCTGCAAATGGTCAAATTGCAGTGCTAGTTATTTGACTTTTGTTGCACTTCCTAATAAATTACAAACTCGATCCATTGTGTAAATAAGTGAGCAAGTCTTAAATTTAACACCTGGTTACTGGTTGTATACATGAAATAACATTGGAAAGAGATATAGCAACACATTTTTATGAAATATATATATATTTTTCTCGTTTATCAGTGTTTGGCAGGTTAGCCAGAAAGTTAGTTGTGGGAACTGCACACTAATGTGATGATTTATGATTCTGGCTACACTGTTCTGCAGCACTGCAGAGAGATCTTTTGGAGTATAAAAAAGCAGAAGATGAGAAAATCTTCAGTGGCTTTAGTTTGAAATGTTAGTAAATTGACTGATGCTTCTCAGCTCTGGAAAACAGGAGATGTGTCTTCTGACCAGAGGAACATGAGGTGAAACGTCTGATTCTCTGCTTTCCATATGCCTGTTTCTGTAGGTACAGGGAACACTGTGATTGAGGCAGTGAGGGTGCTGATAGAGCACGGTGTCCAGCCCAGACATATTATCCTCCTCAGCCTCTTCTCCACACCTCATGGTAAACTACTGCACCCTGCACCAACTCATCACCAGTTTATTCTTGTTTACATACCTGATCACCCATTCAGCCTTTAGTCTGCTGCTCTCTCCATATCTAGTGTCAGTACATATTGCAGTAAAAAGACTCTATTGTTTACCTGAATTGGCAGAGTAGTGCATCACAGCTGAGTAGTTGATGATGCAGATTGTGTTAAGAAGTTTGTGATATTTATAAAATATAAAGCCTCCATTACAACTTTGACTACCAAATTTGAGGATTCCTTACCGCAGTTGTTTTTATTAGATCAGCCAATATATCCGTCATCATCAGACCTAAAAATTCAGTATCAGTTGGGTTGTACGCGTTAGGAAGAGCATATAGCAATGCTACTTCAAAGCTACTGATGGGCACTCTCACCAAGTAATGAGTGCAGCTTTTTCATGGCAACAAATGAGTAAACAAAGCAACCGTGGTTAAAATAACTTGAAATTTCTCCTATCAAAGAAAATTAGTTGACTTCTGGCAATTTATTTGTTGTGTCTGCAGTGTGAATGCCCAGTTACCCACTTCCAGCCGCTCCTGTAACTAATCACTCACTCATCAGTAGCAGTAATCAGTTTGGCTTAGAGGACAGCGTGAGAGCTTCATCCAGTATGTAATACCATTTTATTTTTCTCCCAGGAGCCAAATCTATCATCCAGGAGTTCCCAGACATCACCATCTTGACCACAGAGGTGCACCCAGTGGCTCCAACACATTTTGGACAAAGGTATTTTGGCACAGACTAAACCGAGGACAACCTGAGGAACAAGATATGCAAAACCTCGAGTGTATTTTGTCACCTTTATTTGAATGTATCTCATGTTGTCCTCATGTTGTGCCAAATATTGCAACTTGATCTCCAAAGGCTCCTAAACTGACACAAAACAGTTAATCTTACTGACCATGTATATTCTTTTTTTATTTTGCTGCGTATACTTATGCTTTAGAAACAAAACGATGCAGAACCATAGGTAGAATTTAACTTGGACAATTTTATTTAGCAGGTTACATCCACTGATGGATCAATAAAGAATTTGTATTTGTCAACAGACAGAACAGCGAGTGAAACAGTATCAGTATTTTGATGGTCCAGAGGTATTGATAAAAGGAAAGCTCCACGATCACATACTTTTGACAAGAGGGATCATAATATGTTATCTAGAAATATTGTGTTCATGTCTGCAAACTTCTCATGTACAGAACATGAATTCGGTGTGATTTGTCCTTTTACAAGGTAAATAAATGTCCAAATGTTTGATAAATCCAGGTTGCTTCGGTTATTGTAAGTGCCACTTGATGATAATGGAGCAAAATATACAGACACTGCCCTGGAGCAGCTACAAACCAGTAAACTCAATACACAGAACAAAAGCTGGATATCATATCAATAAATAGACACAAGACCACATGAACACTGGACACTCAACATCCACAGCTTTCTTCATTTCTCTACACATGCTTTCAAACACTGAATCATACATCACAGAAAAAATGAACATAAAATTTTAATTAATAAAGAATATGAAGTATTTTTCAGACAGGATGAGCATTTGATTTGGCTTGCCCAACACAGTGGGAAAACAGATCTATTGAAAAAGTGTGAAGTAGATGAAACCCCTTCATAAAGGTTTTGATATATATGCCTAACTTTCCCCTTGTACTAAATACATGAATAGATGGGTCTTTTGAATTACAGTGCAGCAGGCAGGTTTTCAACAAAGTGCACTGGCTGAAATCCTATGAGTAACTACTCTTTAGTCTTCTAACCAGTCTCAATAAGGAAAATTTGTTTCATTTGTTTTAAAAATCTTGACAAACACAAGTAGAAAAAAAAAATAAAAACACCATATTACAGACAAACACTGACCTCTACCAACCAGTGGATGAGGATCAGTCATCAGTACCATATATCTAATTTTGTTAAACTATCTAATCTGTAAAAACAGGAATGGTCATAGCATGTATGTCCACAAATAGTTATGAGATGAACGGAGGCAAGAGCAGCGTGATTCTTTCCAGGTAGCTTTTCATAAGACCAAAAAGCAGAAAATGGACAAATGGGCAGATGCGCTCTCTCTGATGTGTGATTTTAAGCCTGTGACCAACTGAAGCTTCACTTCGCCTGCCCTGTCACTTTTACACCCAAACAGCCGGCCAGCCGTCTCAACCAAACCTGTTGTATTATTTCACTGTGTGAGATTTCAGCATCATTTTCAAAAATGACAAGCTGTAGCTGTGAAGTGAAAGCTACAGATGTTTGTTTTTCCTTTTCTTGCCATTACCGCCGGTCTGATTGGACATCAGCACCGGCATACTAATTCCAATATCACTGCTGAAACACACCATTCTCAACGCATCTGATAGGTCCTTTTTGAAAACAGGTGCCCGATATGTTGGCACAGACAGGGTGCAGGGTGGCCACAAGAAGGGCATGAGATACATTCTTTGGAAACAGATTCCCAAAACACAGGAATAAATAAGGCGCAGGTTTAGTCAAGTTTAATAATAATAATAATAATAATAATAATAATAAAATATGTTAATGTGCTGTGAGATAGTGACTGGTAGACCCCAGTGTCTTGCATCACTACGGGAGACCTTTAGGGCATTATGGGTGCGAGCTCAAATTAAATAGACCAAGAGCTGAGGTGCAACATCGTATGCAAAGTAAACTGGAGGCCCAGCACTGGAAAAGAGAGAGAGAGAGAGAAATACAGTATAAAGAGCACAGTGTCAGACAGAAGCTTCCCACTTAACAATCGTTTATAGTCCCACCGAGGCCAACGCCTTGAGATGAACACCCAGAGGGAAGTGTCAGACCCATAGTAAACAACACTTGTCTCTTGAGTATGTGAGCCGATATTTGACAGGTCTTCTGTTTTTCCCTTTTTCCCAAATCGAAGTGATACTGTCGCTAATCCACCCAAGCAGGAGGAGTGATGCTGCTGGTTGCCCATCTGGTTCCTTTTCTCCGCGATTAAGTAAAACACCAGGGTAAAAGTGGCAATGACAAAAGAACTGCAGGTTTCTTCCACAGGTTTGGCTTCTTCTGAGTGTGTCTCAACATCCACAAGATTCGGAATGCATTTGCCTCATGGTACAGAGTGTGTGTGATATAGATCTACAGCTTCTATACCGATGTATGTTGTCCCATAGCCAGCATACCCAGCCTCTATTCCTCCATCTCTATGGTAACAGAGGGGTCTCGTTCATCAACTGGAATTTAAAAAAAAAAAAAAAAAAAAAAAAAAAAAAAAAAAATTAAAA
>OMKZ01003777.1:4551-18560 GCA_900302535.1 Neoniphon sammara
TTGTTAATTTTTTTTTTTTTTTTTTTTTTTTAGATTAAACACCACAATGTGTTAGCTTTCTCTCTCTCTCTCTCTCTCTCTCTCTAGTTCAGATTCACGCCACAATATGAGACACAATTTTTTCCGTGATTGTTTAGGATTTACAAAGCGGCCTCACAGATGATGAATAAACTGCCAGGAAAACACAAAAGCAAGATTATCTCCAGTCTTAATTTTTGAGGGTGTTCCAAAGCCCGTCTTAATAATAGCATGGAAATGAAAAAGGATATTGGCGAGCAGGACTCCCGCTCAGCTGATGAAAAGATCAGGCCAGCGAGCACACACACAAAACATGCTTCTGGCACTGTAAGCAAATCCCGACGTCTCAGGGCCTTATTTTACCTCGTGTTTTGCTACCAACAAATATTCCTTTATCATTCTCTCTCCCCTCGTAATAGCTGCTTTTATTTATGCTTACAGTATTGCTCTGAGAAGTCTGTCTCTGAAATGAGGTAGATCAAAGTGATATAAAATTCCTCTTGGCAGATTGTGAAGATAGAGGTATATTAGATGTGCTTTGTGAAAGTTTGTGATTTTCTTTCCAGATGCCTTCCTAACCTGTGTGAGCACGGCGGCCGGTGCTCTCAGTCCTGGAGCTCCTTCTTCTGCGACTGCTCGGGCACGGGATACTCCGGAGCTACCTGTCACAGCTGTGAGCAGCTCCTTTGACTTCTTTCACTTCCTCGGCTAGTCTCAAACCTACTATTACCCCGCCGCCGCTCCCATACCTCCCAACTCTACTGAGCTGTGGCATTGTATTCAGCTCACACGTCTTTACCTAGCTTGCACCACACCTCCTCAGCTGTCATCTCTTTACAGTGCCACCGAAATGGCAAGACAACATGTCCTGGTTCAATTCAGCGTGACCTTATAATCACTGTCTGCTATTCTTGCTGTTACATTTCTGAAAACCTATTGTTTTTTTGTTTTTTTTATCCTTAAATAGCGCCAGACTGACATATATATGTAGAAGTTTTTCCTTGTGGGTGTCAACTCTTGACATCCCGCGGCATCCCCTTGATATTCTCTGTGGAGCCGGGGGTTGGAATATGTGTGTATAAAACTCCCCTGCCCCAGAATACTGATTTCTTGTTTATATGCAGGCAAATGCAGTTGTCCTTGCATGTCGAGAGGCGACGTGACAGAAAAGAGCACCGCCTGAATTAAAAATAGCCCCCCTTTCCAGCTTTGTTCATCAACTTATTCACATTATGCGCAGCGGAGTTTTGCTACATTCAGTTTGGTTTTTGCCTTCCAGCTGTTCTATGCATTTTATGTAACATCACAATGAAATATTCACTTTGTCAGGCATTTTCATTCCAAGGCCATTTCACTCCTATAACTGTGTATAATGGGTGCCACAAGAGGAATTGAAGTCCTATCTTTAGCAGTTAAAGTGGCTGTGGCTATCTGTTTAGTGTGTGTACAGGGTGTTTTTACAAAATTAATTCAACATGCAGATAACCAATAGGAAATTGGATAACTAATAGGAAAAATATTAAGAAAAAAAAAAAAAGAATTTCAACAACAACATTTCCCCATAAAACACAGCACACATAAACCCAGTGCTCTTAAGTTGTTCAATTATCATAATAAAATATTAAAATAAGAATATTTTCTGTGCTCCAACCTGCATTACAACTAAAACTGGAGTTAAAAATGAATGGAGGTGGAAATGAAACCCAACCAACAGCAAAAAATAAATAAATTAATAAAATCACCATGGAAACACAGGTTATTAATAAAAATTGAATAAGTGATGATGATTAAGTGGCCTCTGTTGATTCAGCGAGCAGAAAGCATTTGTTTGTTCTTGAAGGCATGGAGCATTTGTTTATTCTTGAAGGTATGACTGATCCTCTGCTCCTTCCAGCCATCTACGAGCCGTCCTGTGAGGCCTACAAGCTGACTGGCAGCTCCTCGGGCTACTACTCCATTGATCCAGATGGGAGTGGTCCCTTGGGCCCCACGCAGGTCTACTGCAACATGACAGGTGAGATCACCGTCGTCCACAGTTGTCACCTTTACTCTCTCGTAGCTCCGCCGGGATCCCTCGGAAAGCTGGGAGTAAAAGAGTTCAGTCACTTACAGATCACATTGCATTGATTTATGCCACAACTGGCATCTGACAGTTTGCCGTCCAGTAAGAAATCATTACAGTCACTCGATACGCTTCCTGCCAAGGATCACTGGGATTTCGGAGGTTCATTTCTGTGTAGTAAACGTCTGGCCTTTACTACACAGGCCCATGTGGATACTCCAAATGTGTGCATGTGAAATTAACACATCCTCCAACCCATACGACCACATAGGTCATTTGTTCTTATGCTCTAATACGACGCACAGGTTTCCTAAATTAGCGCCCCTACTGGCGGCAGGAGATGTGCCACAAGTCATACACTCCAAACGGCCGCAGTCTGGTTAGGTTTAGACACCAAAAATACTTGGTTAACTTTAGGGAAAAGTTATGGTTAAGATTAGAGGACCTTCATCGTCATGGTGACAGTAATAAACACGTAGAAACAAACAAAACACACAGAAACGAACACAGGTTTCACAACGCAGTAGAAAGGAACAGGACACCGGTGTTCGATTCGCTAATTTAGGAAATGCTCCTGTGGGTTGTAGAGTAGGAACTAATGACCTGCAGCATTGTTTTTTGGGAGGAAGACGGTCTGGAAATTATGCAACTATTAGGAAGAATGCTACTATTACTGAATACAGTTAAAACTGATAGTTAAAATAACTTTGATAACAAGGGAGAACAACTGAACATATGATCCAAGCATAATGTGGGCCAATCAGTAATAAAGCGTCTGATCCTCTCAAGCTCCATTGAAATCACACAGATGGCTTTTTAAAGTTTGAAATTTTGACCTTTAATTATAGTGCCCCCAATCAGGATAATTGGTATAATTGAGCAATTCACACAACTTAATTACTGTAGTGCCAGAACACACTGCCAAAATGTGCCATCCCTCCAAGATTTGTCAAAATTGCCCCAGTGGCATCTGAGATGTCATGTTTGACTTAAAGTTTGACCTTTAATAATCGGGTCCCCTTAGACCAATCAGTGTAAGACAGCAGGGATTTGTGTAGCAAGTCAATCAGAATCATTGTGTATTTATTTTATTATATACAATTATAGCGCCCCCGTCATTCCTACCAGTAAACCGTGTTTCTCCATTTTGAAAATCAAATGTTTCACATATGAATGGAGGGACACAACCTGAACCTTTGCAGCGACATACACTCACACACAAATCAAGTGGGGGACCAAATTGTCCAGTTCAATATTGACATGCAGGAGATGGCATCCATTACTTAGCTGTCACAACTTCCACAGCTGCTCTGTCCTGTCCAGAGGTTAATGTAACACTGACGTCACCTCAGAGGTGAGAGCCGCCGCTGCCTTTTGCTGTCTGGCTCTGGACCGCCGTGTTCGCTCAATCCTCTCCTCACAAATCCTCATCATTTGGCAGTGGAGATGCCTCAGGTTGACCTCAATTAAAGAATCCATTAGAGATGTAAATAACTCTCAGCCTGACAACCTAGGATGCGAATAATCACAAAGTGGAGGGGGATTTTCTTTTAGGCAAGGTAAACACGAAATCCCCACTGTACATACCAAGTGGGGGATAGAAATAAGTTGGAGTCCTCACCTCAATTAATCCTATAAACTGTTAACCCTTTGTGGGGGAATGTATGTGAAAGCTTAGTCATTTCACAGTCAGCAAAAAATGGTACTACACGTTTAATGATAATGATATATCTTTATCAGATTTCAAAACTCAAATAAAAATCAAATGAAATAGTTTTTTTCTTAAGCGATGCAATTGTTCACAGAGGTTTTAGCTTTTTGCTATCATTAAGTTATACCTTTTTTTTTTTGAGAACTTGTAAGCCTTTATGTCTTGCTTTGCTTTCACATAGTTTGGATATTCAAACTGTTCAGAGGAGATCAGCTTGGAGCTAAGTGCAATTGATTAAGGTCTGTAGTGCCACAGAATTGTGGGAATTTGTGAAAATGACAGAACTGCAGGGATTTTTGAAAATGTAGCCGACAGCATGTTTTGCAGGGCCCAAATAGTTCAGCAAATTGCAGGGAATCTCACTGACTCACTATTGAACTGAGTCACAACACTGAGCTGTAAAAATCCCCCACAAATGCATCAAGGTGTTTGTGTGGGTCCAATTGACTGAAGGTCTGCTTGTCTTGTTTTCTGAAGTTTCTGAAGCGCGGTGTGCAGGAAAAGAGAAGAGCCAACCAAAATCACAAGTGTCTGCCATTATTTCAAACTGGAAGAAAAAAAAAAGGATTTTGTGATTGTAAATTGTAAAATGGATGGAGTAAAAGAGCAAAAGTGAGGCGCTCAGAAGTGCTTTTCTGAGTAGGTTTTTTGTAGAAAGGACAGTGAAAATCAACAACTTCCATTCACTATCATACCTAATGTATAATAAACATCATAACTCTATAGATTGTGTGTGTGTAGAGGAGTTGGTGTGGGCAGTGGTCACCATCCGCTACTGTACAGGATGGTTTAACATCAACATGATGCAAGTGGCCTATTTTAACACTGTGTGGTTTTGTGGTTGTGGTTTTGTATGTGGAGGAGAAGGTGTGGACGGTATATTCACGGTAATAGCTTAATGTATGATACTTACAGTTAAACATATGGTATGATGATAGCAATTTAACATGATAATGGTGTAATATTTGATCATATTTGTGGTTTTGTGTGCAGAAGAGAAGATGCAGAGGCACAATATACTCTGCTATCAGGTGACAAAAAGGTCGAGGAAGTTTCACTTGCCTGTTCGGTGCATCTTCACAGACCACGGTGTAACCTTGATCTTGACCTTCAACTGGACCTGAACCCAGCCACACCCCCATTTTAATCTCTAACATTAAGCTCAGCCCAAAGATTAACCCTAGTACTATCTTCAGACCGTGTTACACCAATAAGGATTGAATCAATCTAGGAGTACGAGTAATTAATGTTTAGTAAATCTATTTTTAAAATGACTAAATCTGGGTTTCAGAATAATCAGGGCTGCATTGCACCACTTAAATTTAAATCCAGATTAACAAATCTTTGATTATGTGAGTAATTTCATGAAATGTACCCACCATTTTGAATTAGATGTGATTTAACAAAACATAAACCATTTTCAGGGACTGGACAGAGAACAAAGTAAGCAGCCAGTAATGAAAAACAGTAGCCTATGTTGAAACATCATAGAGTGTGGACCTTGTAGGTAACAATATTAATTATTAAAAACTGTTTTGAAATCGTTTTTTTTTTTATTGTTGCAGTTGCTGTTGAAACTCTTGCCACAATCCAGCACACTGTTCCAAAAACATCTAAATTCACAATTTGAACCCATCCAGCAGCGCAGAATCGTAGAGCAACCAGAAGCTGAAGCACTGGGGATAGAGCAGCATTTCTATCACCACCATGTTTGATGGCTGGTCAGACTTTTCTGTTCAGTTCAATAACAGAGTCCTTATTGAACTTATAACGCCTTGAAAATTCAGAATTTCCATCAGTTTCAAAAAGGTTCACCCTGTCCCCTATTTTCCCTTTCCTCTTTCATGCAGAGCTCTTATTCTGCTCCATCCACCACAACTATGCTGACATTTTGATGTCTTTAAAAAAACCCAGAGGCCGGTTTAAATTTAATCCCTAATTTACATTTAAGTTTAAAGTAATGGAGCAACAAAAATAAACTTAAATCTGTTTTTTCTGATCAATAAAATTGAGATTAAATATAACCTTTGGTTATTTTCAAACTAGGTTTAAAGTTTGGTGCAACAGGATTAATAGATAAATATGAATTTAACACAGGTTTAGGCCTGAGGCTACTTTTCATACTATTATGAGTATCACTCATAACTAACATAACATTAAATTGGACTGTCTATATAATGTGTGACCAGTGTGGCCAGTTCGTTCATGCTAACCTTACAACAAAATGTGGTTTTGCACACAGAGGAGAAAGTCTGGACCGTGGTGACCCACAACAGCACAGCTCCAGTCCGAGTCCGCGGCTCCTCTCTGCAGAAGCCTCACATCATGAAGTTCAACTACAGCGCCTCGGCCGAACAGCTGCGTGCCGTCATCACAGGGTCAGAGCAGTGCCAACAGGAAGTGCTTTACAGCTGCAGGAAGTCTCGTCTCTTCAACACCAAAGGTGAGCTGGCTGGTGTAAGAGGATTATTTTCTCTAAACATCAAATCTCCCCCCGACCCTGGTCTGCCTCCTCCCCTTGACCCATTTGTGCTTCGCTGAAAGAAAACCTGATTCTGACCCCAGTGAGCGAATGTATAAACTGCCTCCTGCACTGCTATTCTCATTATTATTATTTTTTTATTTTTTATTTATTTATTTTTTTGCAATAACTTGAAAGGCAATCTCCAATCTTTTCTGCTTGCATTCATCTTCAATTGCTCTGGGAGCCCGTGGTGTCCCAGACATCCCACATTTGCTCCTAAATCATGAAACATTCATGAAGTCCTGAATTCCACCATTCCCTAGGTACCATGTCTGTGCAAACAAACAAGTTCATTATCACACCAGATCAAAGAGAGACAGAAAACAAGCTATTTTATAGCTCTACGAACATCATCAGATATAGCCTGGATTGCTTGCTGGTTGCCTTTGTTGCGTGAACACAGATATCTCCTGTGGAAAAAGGTCAATGACTCAATCTCTTGCTTATTGCCTTGCAGAGCACATAGACGTGAGCAAATCCCTTTATTCAACAACACACTTTACGACATATTTGAATTAATCATTGGACATAATTCCATTAAGTTAATTTCACTAATCATGCTAATCTACAGGGAAGGGAAAAAAAAACAGCTGTTTGAAGCAGCCTGTTGGCTTTGCAGACTCAGACATATGCCAAGTCACATCCAGTTGTGCAGCTCGGCCGTATGTCATTCCCTTTCTGTCCCGTCGGTCCAGTCTTTGTCTCCTGCACACTTATTAAAGGAAAGACTGCCTTGAAAATGCTCTAAAAAACATATGTTAAGCCATCCAGTATCTGTATACGAGTGTGAAATATTCAAGTGTGGTATTGTTATGAATTATTTTAATTACAAGTTTAATTAATTCACTATTTAATATCTATATTGGATTAAATTACAATGCAAAGTACTGTTTGTGTAGAGACAACACAGCGGCTCTTAACATGACAAGACACAAGTAATTAACACTCACAACATCAATTTAATGACTTGTCTTTCTTTTTTTTAATTCTGCAGTTGCACACTGACATGATGCAATTTTTACATCCCTCTTTCTGACCAACAACAAACAAGATTTCAGTGTTGATCTAGTCATTAAAATTTCAGAAAGAAGATGAAACCTGCAAAACTGTTCAAGGCAGCTTGGCAGTGAGAGGTAGCTGTTTGGAAACTGTTTGAACTTCAATACCCTGGAAATGTGTAAGGTCGGGTCAGTAAACTGCACACAGCGGGCTCATGTTTACCAACCAGGCCGGTCTCTGATGTTTTCGCTGAAGGGACAGGAGAGGCAAAATATCTAACATTGATGGATATAGGAGACGGTTTGTGTTTTGTTCTTTATTTCCAATTCAGCACTCCCTGTGTGTAGAAAAAAATTTCCACCTCTGACAATACCGACAGCAGAATTTCATCTGGGCGCAACTCTGCAGCTTCTCATTTAGCGGGGATGGGATGGTTTTCTCTGTGGCTTTGTGACTTATGTGACAGGTGTATTTTTACATAAAAATCTCACCCAGCACAGCTTTAATATATGCTGGGTGGGAAGGAAAGCATCAGATCACGTGACACTTAATTATGCACAGCGCGGTGTGGCTAAGTGAGCTGAGGTCTTATTCCCTGCTAGCTTGCACTACCTCTAATGCAGGGCCACGTTGTGTGACAGATGACTGAAGCTGGACCACTTAGGCAGGCTGGAGGTAATGAGTCCTGCCTGAGTGGCATCGCAGAAGTCTCATTGACACTGACAGACCCCATGTCATGAGATGCCAACAGATAGGCCACCCGTAGCTCTGATTACACTCAGCCTGCTTGCTCTACAAAAATGACCCTCTTGGCAATTAACAGGCGCCTAAAGCATGGATGACTTTGTATGAGCAGCAGGATTATCTTCAATGTTGTAGACATCAGTTATTTTATGCAGTGTAGATGCAATCATTTTGTTCCTGATTTATACAACACTGATAGAGATGCCTGGATACCACCTACTGAGCTGTTTGAAGATATCAGTGAATTTTTAATATGTCACACACTGCTTATACAAATGCAGAGGCTTTTTGTTTGTTTGTTTGTTTGTGTTTTTCAGCCTGCTTTTCCATGTATCTTTGCACCTTTGGAGAAAAAACAGTGAAGTGAAAAATCACAACACTCCAAGTCCGCAGTCCATGACCTTGACTTGATCCATGACTGTTGCAGAACTCTCTGACTGTCTCGTTGTGTTGTCGGTGCAGATGGCACCCCGATGTCCTGGTGGGTGGACCAGGGAGGGGAAAGGCGGACCTACTGGGGAGGCTTCCTGCCTGGAGTTCAGCAGTGCTCCTGCAGCCTGGAGGAGAACTGCATGGACATGAACTACTTCTGCAACTGCGACGCCGACACAGATACATGGTACACCATGCAAAGTCCTACAAAATGAATACACCAACAAACTTGTCCTGCAACTGTTGCACCAAGTCTAAACTGTGGGAAAGAAGCATTTCAAGTCAGATATATCATGAAACCAACATACTGAACCACCTTCATGAATCACCAAAACATTCATTTTTACATTTTCATGTTCATTTTGGTGGTTTCTTTCACTATATTGCTGATTTGTTAATGCAATGAAACCATTTTAAAACAGTATTCTGGCACATGATGAAATTTTGCATCTAATGTGTCGGCATCTACATACAATGCATTCAAAATTTGCATCTATAAACTAAAAAACAAACAAAAGGACAGGATGGGAATTTAATTTCCACATTCTAATTATCAGTGACCATTATGTGTTATGTGTATACGGTGCTTGTAAATCACATGCTGCAGAATTTACTCTGAAGCATGCTTTTTTTTATTCCAGTGTTTGCAGCAAAATGATTCATTACAGTATATACATATATTAGAATTATGATGAAACTAATCATAATTTCCAGGCACTGAATGAAGATCCAAACACTGAATAAAGACCCCATCACAATTTAGTATATTACATTTTCGAAATCTCTTTGCATACTGTATGTTAATCCTCACCTCGGCGCGTGGTGCCCCGGAATTCCGCATTGGGGAGCTCAATTTGCATATTTCCAGAGGCAGTTGTCTGCATTGTGATAGATTGCTCGCGCTTTAATGTGTTTACTCTGCGTTCCAGTTAATGCAGAGGAATGGATTCTCTTTATCTGGACCCTGAAAGTGAGAGGGCTCTCTTTTTTCTGTCACAGGGCTAATGATTCGGGAGTGCTCTCCTATAAAGACCACCTGCCAGTGAGCCAGATTGTGATTGGAGACACCGACAGAACGGGATCCGAGGCTGTCTATCGAATCGGCCCTCTGCGTTGTTATGGAGACAGTAGGTGATCAGTTCTTGAGCTACTGTATGGGCTTTGGCTTCAAATGGCTGCCTTGATTCCAGGACTTGATGTTGATCTGAGACAGAGCGTGTTCAGATGCTGTATTTACCTTTCAACTCGCATCCTTTTTTCCCCGTCGTGTGGCTGCGAGCGGCCGGTCCTGTCACATGCTTATCACAGATTTTCAGCTGGCTTTCTCTGACTTCTCTTTCTTTTCTTTCTTTTCATTTTAACTGCATTTTATCCGCCGGAGCTAATTATGTATTTAGGCATGATTTCGACACACCAGAAATACAATAGAACATCAGTTAAACTTTTATCTCCTTTTGCAAAGTCTCACAACTGGTTGTGTGGACTTTAGCCTTTTACTTTCTCTCTTTCACAGTCTGTTTGACACTTTTAACCCTCGACACATTCAGCCCTGCTGTGTTTCTTGACTGTGACATGGAGAATAATCACCTGCTTTAGGCCAGGAGGATATGAGGATTACTGTCTTTCTCTTACCCTCACATTTTATTTCCTTTTCTTTTTAGGGTCAATAAGAAGTGCAGCTTCTGTATCAGGAGCTATGCTGCCGCATCTTATTGTCTTACCTCCTTGCTTTCCTTTCCTTGTCTCTCAGAGTCTATCTGGAACGCTGCGTCCTTCTACCAGGAGTCATCCTACCTCCACTTCCCCACCCTGCAGGCAGAGCTCGGCTCTGACATCTCCTTCTACTTCAAGACCAGCGCTCCTTCAGGAGTGTTTCTGGAGAACCTGGGCCTGAAGGACTTCATCAGAGTGGAGCTCAGCTGTGAGTGAACGTTTCAAGACCTGCTGACTGTAGCAGGAGGCCTGCATCTTGTGGAAATTACATGAAACAAGCCTTAAAATTACAAGGACATGGTGACAATAAATAGCTAACAAGAACAGCCGTACACTGCTGTACATGTGAACACCCACACATAAGCTGTCAGGTTTTTTCAGATGGAAAAGCTAGTTGTAGTTGGCAAATCGATTTCCTGAGAATGTAGCTGTCAGTTCTGCATGGCATGATGTAATCCTAATGACACAGTGAACAGGAATATCATCAAGCTGTCATACGAGGCCTTAAAACCAGAGGATAATTTCCCTAACAGCCATGTAATGAAGTTTAAATCCTCGGTGATTATAATAGATGGCTATAGAAGTGAGAACTGATATGTCTCCATTTGGATTTATTTTGGATAAAGAATACCATTGTTTCACGGCAGTGCATGGCAGGTAATGAGGGGAGCTGTAAAATGAAAGATTACTGACTGATTCCATGGCGCTTCAGAAAAATCAAGCTAAACAGGATTTATAGCGATAAATAGCAATTTACTTGGAAGTAAATTTGGAAGTACCACCTGCTGAATGAAGCAATGCACTACAGTCTTTGGGCTACCCTAGATGATGTTAAACAGTTCAGAGACTCCAGCTTGTATCTCCCTCTCAGCATTTTTAATATGCATAGATGGTATTTCTAGTCACCAGAGAGGCATGTAAGGGAGAAGCAGATTAGCACATTTATCATAGGTGTTAATAATATGCAAGATTGTTGATTGCAGCATGTTTTAAACAAAATCAGCATTTAATAATAAATAATACGTTTAATATATACCATTTGTGTTACAGTTTACAGTTATTATACAATGTGTCATTCGGTGTAAAAGGAAGAAGTTCTCACTTTTGCTCCGGATATTTGGAGCCATAATGTATTACCGCAGGTTCCTGTAGCTGAGAGACATTGTGAAATATTGACGAGCTGTCAGCCGAGCCCCCTCATAAATCCATTCAGGTCATCAAGCTTCCCCAGCATCATTGTATCACATTGCATCGCCAGGGGATGATATAGTACAACATAAAAAAACAAGTATCACGTTTAGTCTGACCCGACTGTCATGTCTGTGCCCCCGCTGCCCTCCCAGCTCCCTCGGTGGTGACTTTCTCCTTTGACGTGGGAAATGGTCCGGTGGTCTTGGCCGTGAAGTCCCACGTCCCTCTGAATGACAGGCAGTGGCACTACGTGAGGGCAGAGCGCAACGTGAAGGAGGCCTCCCTGCAGGTCGACCAGCTTCCCCTTCGCTTCCTGGAGGCTCCGGCTGATGGACACCTCCGCTTACGGCTCAACAGCCAGCTGTTTGTGGGTAGGCCTGGCCTCCGCCTCACCAAATCCCCACCAGAGGCAGGGATTTAATTAAGCTACTCCGAACAACTGATTTATTATATCGCGTTCCTGTTATAGCTCTGGGTGGGCAGCGTCGCTTCTCTCCTCACACTTCTCCAACAACCTTGTTTCCCTCCTCTGATATTTTAATGTTTCTGATTAATAATGTGCCGTCACTGTAGGAAGGACAGAGATATAATTTAAAAAGTGTTTCCTGAAGTGGGCTGACAATATTCTAGCACTTACTGGGTCATTTACTTTGTTAAAGAAATCATTTGGTGGAAGAATTAAATGACTGACGAATGGAGGAAACAAAAAAACGACTTTGGGTCTGAGAAGAGTGCTGTATCGCTGTTTTAACTTTCGTGCAGATTACTGTATTTTAGTCAGCCACTTCAGAGATCCTGTCATTTAGTGAAGACTAGTTTTTCATGCGTTAATAAATGGAACAAGTGTATTACAGTGCACTGCACTTTAATGAATGGCTGTTATTAATCCTCATCTGTTTCACAGGGGATTATGCTTCACAGGGACTGTGAACACTGTAAAGTTGTGGTTATAGACTATGTAACAGCACTACTGCTACATTAAAGCTCACTCCCATCCTTATTACTGTCAGTGAAAAAACACTGCATCTTATGCATAGAATTATCACTTGTTATACAGAAATTAACAAGCACTATTAGAAAGGAAGTTGAGTTAAACTGAGTTGAGTTGAAAGGAGGAATATCTGCGCATCAGTTGATTGGCCTTTTGATCCGGTGTCTCTCAGAACAGGACTTGAACGTAGGCTTGCAAAACAAGATAGAGCCTTGACTGATGCCTCAACACAGCATCTTCCTCAGAGTCAATAAGGTCTGGCTCCTGTAGACTTGAATATATAAACTCCACCTATAGGGAGGTAGTTTGTCCTAGGTGAGACAAAAGGGGGCGTCACCTAAAGCAATCAATAACATATTACATTCATTCAAAAATACAACAGGAAAACTTTTCATTCATAAATACAACTCATAAGTTCAATAAGAAATGACAAATTCACCCCCTCATTTAGTCAAAGGGTTGAAGGATATGAATCAAATAGGCTTCCCTCTGAAGCAATTTATCTATTAACCACTATTCAATTTTTTGTGCCACTTGCAGTCTCGCGTTCACCAATCCACATTTTAAGAGGGTGCTCAGTTTGTCCCACGTATGCAAAGCCAAATGGGCATTTCAAAATATAAATTATGTGGATACTGTGCCAATTAATAAAAGAGTTGCTCTTGCCAGTGTGTGGGTGTGTAAATTCTTTAATAAAATATGTTGATTTTTTTTTATTTTTTTTTTCATCAAGAAATTGGTTGTGGAATTGAACGTGGCTCAGCACTCCTCCGGTGTCTCGGGGCAGAGACATTGTTAGCAGATTGCCTCAGAGGGAAGCCTATAGGATTCATACATTGAACAATGTTGAACGCTTTGGCCTAAATGAGGAGATGAGGACTTTTCTATAAGGTGTTTTATTGAACTTATTAGTTGCATTGATCTGTATTTATATGACTCTGAGGAAGAAGCTGTGTCAGTCAAGGCTCTATCTTACACCTTTAATTGAGTTGAGCTTCAGTAGGATCTGTTTTTAGCCAATGGCTTCTCCTCAAAGAGTCCTTTGACAATACATCATGACAATAGAAATTTGTGTACACATTTATGATAAAATATAAACACTCTTACATTACACTTAAGACACATAGAGCAGAAATAGCAAATAGACAAAAAAGAAAGAAAAAGAATGCAAAATACAAATTAAAAAAATGTTGAATTTTAATATTGTGACTTTCTAATTATAATAACCGTATAATTTCAGTTAAAGGATGTAATCTAGAGGCTTCCGAATGCCTAGTGAATGATAGTTAGCTCACACTTTACCCAATCCATACTATTCAATAACTTTGTATATTTAGTCCTAATGAGGGCTCACACACTCGAGTGCTTCCAGAGTCGCCTTAGATGCTTAAGGGAATTAAGTGAAGTCTTGTTGTAAATCCCCATCATCTTTGAAGGGAATTATGATTATAAAATAGTTGTAGATGCTACATAGCACAGTGCAGTGCCATTAGGGACGACTAACTGTCATCTTTCTCCCAGGGGGAACAGCGTCCCGGCAGAGATGCTTCCTGGGCTGCATCAGGACTCTGACCATCAACGGCGTGACCTTTGACCTAGAGGGGAGAGCCAAGGTGACACCGGG
>OMKZ01003779.1:20403-32220 GCA_900302535.1 Neoniphon sammara
ACACACACTATTCTGCCCTCAGAAGGTACTGACAGTCAGAGGTCCGTTCACAGATGAAGCCGATGCGGTCAGTGCAGAAGAAATCATTCCAGTTGGCTTCGTGGATAAGACCAGCGCAGTCCTCGCCCTCCTCGTGGCCATGGGCCCAGTTATCAGGCTGGCCAGGCTTCCACTTCCTGAAACAGTAACCAAAAGGACAATACATATAAAAATTTAGCACCACATAAGGCATTTACAGTGCACATTTATAGGAACTTGTTAATTTGAACTGAGGCAATGAACGGAATTTAACATTAGAGTGACATGATCGATTGATTTATTCATTCATTTGTTAATTAACTGATCTAAAACTTTATTGGACAGCCAATTAATTTTGAGGCCAACTGATTAACTTACGTGAAAGTGGGCATGGTTCCATCAACCCACTTCCAGACATTTTCCTCCTCCCTGTCAGTAAGGCCCAGCCAGAAGTAGCCTTTTCCTGCAATCTGCCTTCTCACCCATTGCTTAATAGGAACAAAGATTTAACAAGAGAATCAGTTTACAAGTAATTCGCCACCCATTTAAAATTATTTGTCTGAGCTTTTACAAGTGAGGTTTAATAAGGGCATTAATGTCACAACCCTAGTCTAATTTGACCTACCTGTTCCTCATTGTTGTTGATAATGAGCATAGATGATGTCATGTTAGTACAAAACTCATTGGTCTCATCGAAATTGAGTCTCTGAGAGCCCGAGGAGAAGTAGTAGCAGCTGTCTCCAAACCCTCTCCACTGGGGAGGGCACCCTGAAATAAACAGTTAATTGTGTGTTACAATATACAAGTAATATCAAAGAAAAAGCCCCCCTTCGTTACCCTGATTACATGTATAGAATTTTGATCATAAAGTAGTAAAAGCTGAAGTGAGGATGTGTTTTGTGTCAAACTCCAACCATATCTTACTATTTTACTCACCGGGCACTGGGGTGGTGGCAACAGGAGGCTGGACCTGCCGAGACACAGAGGCCTGTGGTTCTTGTGGTGGTTTTGGGGGCTGAGGTGGTTTTGGGCGTTGGGGCACCTGAGCAGGGTGAGCGGGTTGAGGAGGTGGAGGAGGTTGAGGAGGTTGAGGAGGCTGAGGAGGCTGAGGAGGCTGAGGAGGTTGCGGAGGGAGCCCTGGTAGCCCTGGTAGCCCTGGAGGACCAGGGGGGCCAATGGGTCCAACAGGCCCACGAGGCCCATCCAACCCTGGAGGCCCTGCTTGTCCTCTGGGCCCCTGTGGCCCTTGTGCTCCCTGGGGGCCTGGTTGTCCATCCCTGCCAGGGAGTCCTGAGGTCCCAGGCTCACCTTTCTCACCAGCAGGCCCAGGCCGACCTCCAGATCCCCTGGACCCTTTCGGCCCAGGGGCACCCCGAGGACCAGGTAGACCCTTAAGACCTGGGCTCCCCGGGGGTCCAGCAGCACCCTTCTCTCCTTTAGGTCCTGGCACTCCTGGTACCCCTTTATCCCCTTTATCACCCTTTTGTCCTGGCTGGCCCACTGGGCCCTGGGGTCCCTTGTCACCTCTGGAGCCCCTTGGACCTGGAGGACCTGAAACATGATAACAGCAGATGAATGATCCGGACAACCTTAGATGAGCTCTAGTAGATCTCTGTTATACACAGAGATGCATTTACTGCACTTTTAGTGATTCTAATTGTGTATGCTCCAGGATCCAGCCCAGGTAAATCTCCTATTCTTACCCTTCAGGATGGTGAAGTTGGTGATGAGTTGTGAGTGCTTGCTGTCCACCAGCTTCATCTCCTCCATGATAACAGACAGGTTGCTGACCTCTCTGTCCAGCCTAGCTGCGAGCTCATCCTGCTGGGCGCGCAGCTCATTGCTATCTGCCTTGGCCTCCGCCACACTCCCATTCAGTCCCAGCAGCAGGTCTGAGTGGCGCATCACTGTCTCAGCACAGGACCTCAGGCCGTTCAAGTCAGAGCTGATTGCACCAAGGAGCTGCGAGGCAAAGCTCACATTTCCAGTCACACGGTCCATGTCACTCTCATGTCGGTCTAATCGTGCTTCCATCTCATCAAACTTGACCGATGTGTTATTGTCATGGTCTCGCTGGTGGTCCATCAGCTCACGCAGGCTCTGGTCATGTCCTTCAGTGAGGGCTGAGATGTTCTGGATCTGGCTGGCCAGTGAGCTCAGCTGAGCCCCCATGTCCTCCAGGGTATCCCCATTGGCCCGGGCTAGAGCTGAGTTGTTGGCTGCCAGCACCTGGAGGTTCTGCACCTTCTCCTTTAGCCAGTCAGTGTCAGCCCGTGTCTGTCTAGCTGTCTGCTGCAGACCCTGGTAGTCATTCTTCAGCTTCTGCACAGCTTGGCCTGCATCCTCCACCGTCTTCTGAAGGCTGCTGAGCAGATTACGCTGCTGGGCCTGGGTGATGTTCAGAGCATTGATGCTGACCTGGGCTTGGCCCTGCACCCTGACCTGGCCCTGGAGGTCCGACTGGAACCGTGCGGTGTCTGTCTGGAGGTCGTCGATCATGCTGCTGTAGGAGGCCAGGGTCTGGTTGACCCCACGCAGTGAAGCGGCATTGCCATCCAAAATGCTTTGCAATGAGACATGGCCGTTTTGCATGTCCACTCCTGCTGTCTGAAGTTCGTCCAGCATAGCTCTGTTATTAGTTGCCCTCAGGGCAATGTCATTTAGTTGGCTCTGTAAAGTCTGAAGGTCTGACTTGAAAGTCTGGATTTCACTGGTGGCATTATCTGACTTCTCCCCTGCCTGATCATCTGAAAAGATTACACAGAAAACAACAAATATTATTAATATTAACAGAAATAAAAGAAGACACATATCCTTGAAATATAATCTTGTGAATTTGATTCACCTAGTTTCTTTAAGTCTGTCTCCACAGCAATGATCTTGCCTCCGTAGTTCTGCATACCCTCTGTCACATTGTCCATTCTCTGGACCACTGAGAGAAAACAGGGGAAGAGGAGGTGTTCTTAATGTGGCAAACAACTGGTTTTATTTAATGCTAAATAGAAACACTTCCAGAAAAAAGATCCAGTGAAACTGGTGGTATTATGAAGCTGATATATTACTGTTTGTAAGAGGAATTCTTACACAACCATTTCAGACACCAAGACACTAACACAGGAAATGCATTTCCTCTGGAATGTGGCCTTATATTAGCTATGAGTTTCAGTGGGTTTCTATGGGGGTCCTGTGTTGTTCATTCTGTGTTGCTGTTGCTCGGTTTGCCTGTCTGTGCCTGCCTATTTTCCTTTCTGTTGGTATCTCTAGTGTAGATAGATAGATAGAGAGAGAGAGAGAGACAGCATAACCCACACATTTAACTGATTTTTATATTTTTTTCCTGAATGTTCTTCCATAACCACAAAGTTTAATCTCCTCAAGTTATGACAATGTAAACCTGAGCTAGTATCAAGTCAAGTTGGTTTTGAACAGTAGAGGGTGCTAGTGTATTCCTCCCTCTCCAGTGCACACATGAACACTCAGGGGAGACCAACTTTGAAAGCAGTATTGGATAGGGTCATGAATTTCCTAAGTTTATTGTAATTGGGCAGCTGTTTATCTGTTATCCGATATGAATCTTCGTTTTCACCAGGATTCAGCTGAGTACATTCATAAATTCCACTTCATGACTTTAAGCAATCACAAACACATGATAAATACCACATTAGAACACTTAAACTGTGGTTTCACCAAAATTCCTCTTTTTCTCTCCCCACATCTGCATTGAGATGCCCCTCTCAATGTTGTATTTTTCTATCTGTATGGGGGTGTCTAGAAGCGGTGGAAAAAAAAGTGAATGGAAAACATCCTAGGGCTTCGCTGTTATCATTCCAGACGGCAAATAACGAAACAAAAACATGCTTTCAGGACAAACAAAAGCACAAGGGCCCGTTTCAAAGGGCTGATGGTCAACTATGCTCTCCATAGTTGGGGCATACTTGTCTTTTTGGGAGCACAGAAATATTTGGTAAATCTGAATCCAGGCTACCGTGGCCCTGACCCTTGCACTCCTTCTTAGTGATTGTCTGTATGGTTATCAATAAAGCAAGTCAAGCCTATGCACGCCGTGAAGGTTGACCTGGATAATTGTCTCAGTAAAAAGCCTAAAGCAAAATGTGAAAAGTAAATGTCTTTCAAACTCTGTCTTACACACTATATCCCCTCCTTCCTTCCATCTACCCCCACTTTTCTCTGTATTGGAAAACAGGGCATTATGAGTTGTATAAGGTTGCTATTTTAAATAGGGCTTATTGGCTGCATACTATGACCCCTGTTATGAGCCACATAAGGCAGTTACCCAACCTTAGGCCTTGCAGATTATGCTGTTTGAATGTGTAGGACCAGGAGAAGCTGTGCAGAGTGTCCACAAGCATGCACAGGCAAGCCTACTCTCTATTTGACCTGCATTTTCCCTGAACAATGAAGCAACAGTTGAATGAGCTCTGACTCAACATAACTGGACAGCATGTAAGATTACACACAGTTATTTTAGCTGCTCATTGTGAAACTGAAGCTTACCAACCGGATAGGGGAGGCAGAGCACCAGCAAGGAAAAATTCAACAACATGAATCAGTGCCAAGCATCTATGGCAGGCGCAGAGAGTTGTATTTAAATAAGCTATGGATGAAGGTGCTGTGTGCATACACTGTAGAACAGAAACAGAAGACACAGAGCCCAGCTTCCATTGGTTTCTTGCAAAATCAAACCATTTTGGACACTTGTGGCCATTTGTGAGTCAACCTGTGGTTCATGAGACAACAAATTGCTACCAAGCCATAAAATCTCCTCCGAGCTGTTAAGCCAGGGTGGTCGCTGCATGGTCATCTGGTAGACATTAGACCCAAACCATCAAAATCACATGCTAACTGAGAGCATCAAGTGCCTCTCGCAACAATACAGACAGCACTGACACGGCATGATCTCAACTGGTTGAGCAATTTCTAAATATATTTTATCCCTTAAGGAATAAATTGTTTTTTGCCCGCTGCCTGGGGTCAGACAGGTTGCAGTGCCTCTGGAGCATGTAGGAGCTCAGCATTTTGCTCACGTATACTTTGACAGGTATGACATCCTATGTTATTCTCTTGTGACCACAGAGCAGGCACACAGTTTCGGTTTCCTCACTGCAGTCTAATTTATAATGATCTGTTTGGACATGCTTAAGCTGGGACGATACACAAAATGCATTCCATGATGATGGCCATTGAGATAATATGTGGAATAGTTCCTGTGTCTATGTAACACAGCTCGTTTTAGGATTGATTGAGAATAGTAAAAATGTTGCAACACAGACGATGTTGCATAAGAAATGTGTTTCCTATCTCAGGATTTGGTTAAGCTCTGAAAAATAGCAACTCAACTGAGAGTAAACAATGAATTCTGTCCAGAGAGTCTCTGTTCAAGTGGTAAATCTTAGACAGGCTGATCTCTCCCGACTTGGTTGGATGTAGTTTTTCACTCTGTTGCCAGTAAAGTGACTATTCGACTAACATCAGACCTCAGAGAGAGAAAGAAAGAGGAAGAGAGACAGAGAGAGATTCTGATGTGTCAGTTAGGAATTTAAGCCAATAATTCTCATTTTTACTTCTTAGCACACATACCTCAGTATGATGAACCCATGAATAATAACTGTGAAATATAACCCCAATAATTTACACTGCGTTGGCAGTAATTTGGAAACGAAACCTATATGATTGTATATTGACTACAGGGCTTCCTTTAGATGACATGTATGATATAGTGGATACACACAAGTCAAATGAAGGATCCTTCTGCTGCTGCTGATGACACTTATGTAATGGCCAATTAATCTCACAATAAAGACACACGGCTTCACATGTGAAACAACCATGTCGTTGATGTTCCAGAGCATCAGGGTGCCAGAGCATCCTCATGGGTGTCCTGTGATGCTCTTTAAGGTCATTAAGGGTTTTAGATGAGAGCAAGTTAAAACAGGAAAAAGAGCCTTTGGTAGGGCTGTCTTCAAGACGCTTGCAGACTACTGACTATTCTCCCAAATAGCCCTGACTTGGTGTTGCCTTAATATGGACTGTGTTATGGACTTTGATGTTACAGATCAATTTGCACTTATTTCTCTTAGCACCCTGAAACTCATTATGCAATAATGACACATTATAATAATTCTCCAAAATGTAATCAAATTTCCCTCTATTATTTAATAACGGCCGCATTTTGTAATAACTTATCACATTTTGTAATAAACTCCTTTAATGCAAAATGTAATACATTTTTTCCACATTTTGTAATAACTCATCACATCATGAGTTGAATTATTACATTTTCTTAAAAAAGTGTACCCCTGTATTATGTAATAATCACCGCATTATGTGATAAGTTATTACAAAATGTGGGACAATTGATTACATTTTGCATTCAAAGGTTTATTACAAAATGCATCAAGTTTTTACAAAATGCAGGTGTTATTACATAATAGAGGGAACATTTATTACATTTTGGAAAGTTATTACAAAAAGTGTCGTTATTAAATAATGCGCACAACCCCACAAAGTTTATCAGGGTATCTGCAGGTTTCAGAATGCCAAATTTAAGACTTTTTAATGCTATACTGAAACTTAAATTAAAATCAATTAGAAAACAAAACAAAGACTCAAAACTGTCACAACCTGCTTGTTTGTCAATAAACAGCTTATTAAAGTTCTGAAAGTGTAAATGGGCAGATTAAGAGAGAATTAATTATTAAGGGACATGAGGCACAATTGTGTTTTTAGAGCATATACAACCAAAAACATAAAATACTGATATAACAATAATGCCTTTCAAAACCTAAATAAATAAATATTCTGTATCTGTATATTTCTAAGACTTTTTCTGCAGCCCTGGCTCTTAGCATTAGGGTGGCCAAGTGATTAAGGCACTGGCCCTGAGCTCTAATGGGTGTGGGTGCAAATCCAACTCCTATTATAGGATGCTTTAGCTTTATGATATACCATTATTGATACTGCCTAGTACTCCATGTACTGTACTCTATGAAGGCAGGGCAACTGCTTTATTACAATTTGAGGCTTCCTGTCTGTCTTAATCATATATGAGTGGTTAGACACTGAATATAAGAGTCAATAGCCATGGACCTCCACAGTACTACTACTGCTATGAAATCTGTCTATGTAAGCTTAAAGTTTTGCATTTGAAACCTCGTGAAAAACATGCAACATGTATATAAGCCTCTTTGACTTTGGTCTTTACCTTTGTATCCGAGGACAGCCACTGCTATGGTGAGCAGGGCACACAGCACATAGAGCAGTGCAATAGCAGCCCTCAATGCCCAGTCATTTTTACACTTGGTGCACTCTGTACCCTCCTGGATTCCTGCAACACACAACAGAAGAAGAATGTAATATTGAGAATGAGTAGTAACTAAATTATTGTGTAACTGGAACAAAGAGTTTTTAAAAGACTGCCAAATGTTTCATTCAAAAATGGCATTTTTTTTCTTTTCATCGTTGAGTTTAGTACTGCATTGCTGAAGAACAAGAACAAGCTGTGCCTCTCTTTAGCCAAGTGTCAATTGAAAACATTTGCCCTCATGAATAGGCAAGAAGACTCACTATGAAACAGAGTAGCTTTTTTTTCTCCTTCTTTTAATAAAAACAACCGCACATGTGTTGGCCATACGTCAGAGGGACCAAAACAAAAGTAAATGGCACCATTCTCTTTCTTTGTCATTCCTCGTCGCCATTCAACCTCAAACTGCCTCAGTGCACAGAAATTATTAGTCATTCACGTTACACATCTTCACTGGTCCGGAACTAGTCCCTTGAAAACTGCCAACACCGTGTGATGGGATGCTAAACGTTATGGATTGTAATATGGCCAGGAAGTTTGCTTGACTTCAAGGAAACTGACCCAGTGGCCTCTAGCAAGCAGAGTGAGAGGGCAGCTGGTATACTCACAACAGGCAATAAAGCACTTTCTGTAGCTGGACTAGTCTTTTAATCAGATTTGCCCGGGGGGGAGAGAATTTATGGAAACCTGTAATCCTATACCAGACAGGAAGCTGACGAAAGCAATGGTTTAAGTCGGAGCAATAACATTAATGTTTTCGAAAAATATGACTACACGTCAGTTGGGTTAATAACAACCAGATCCCGACTTGCTGTTAATCCGAAAACAAGATTTAAATGTATTTCTGAGACATCACATGGTTCAAAGGTCACTGAAATGTGTTGTCCTCACCACGATCACACAGGTGGGGACAAAGTCGGGAATGAGGATTTATTTTTTTCCATATGTGGAACACACAAAGTATTTTAAGCTGTCAAGTTAAGTTGAGCAATCTGGTTGTTTACCCATGCCAATTCAAGGTCATCAATGTGGTGTTGTGAATAGTGGAAATGAGGTCAACAAAGTGCACAAGAAATTCCTTTTTTAGGTGATATTCAGATTAGACTCCTGAGTTGGACCGCCGCCATAATGTTCCCAATTCTTCATCCTTTGAGGTATAAAATGAAGTCTTTCTGTTGATGCGTCACTGTTTCTTAATGAACCAAAGCAGTTGCACTCCAACAAGTACAGCAATATAAAGGTGATTATGTTGGACCGTGTAACCCACCTTCTCTGTTGATATCAGAGAATGTCAGAAAGCAACATCATTCTCTAAGGCACCAGGCTGTTGGCAAAGACAAGCCCCATGGTATTCTGGGTATTGTTTCCATCAGGAGAAGCTCCAGACATTCCACAGCTGGACTCACATCCTCATTTGACTTCCTCCTCCAAACAGTATCAGAGGCCTGGCTCTATCTTCTGGCAGTCCTCTTAACCAGCTAGTCTGTGGTCAGTCATGTCCTCCACGGTGGGACTGGATCTGTAGCCATAGGAGGCTGCTTCCCTCTCAGTCAGGGGTGGGCCAGACCACCAGAGGGGCAGATGGGGTTTTGGCCTCTCGGCCTTGCACCCACACATCTGTGAAAACATCATGGCTGACCGCCTCAAAGGGGCCCAGCCACAGACGCAGACGCGGATATGCAGGCCACTGTTGTCCTTATGTGTACTGAGAGCCTCATGTTCGGAGAGCTCGATCAGAGGCCCCCCACCGGGCCACACCACATGCTGCTTAAAGCACAACATCACACCATGTAAACAAGCAGCCGGCAGTCTGAAGCTCTGGGTCAAGAGCAAGGCGGACATGGTATTTCTGTGTGTATCAAAGTAAGGACCATACTTTAAACACACTGAGTGGCAGGATCACATGTGTTAGTAAATGGGCTGTCCAAATATGTTGTTTGTTGTTCCTGAAGGTCACTGATGCACAGCTACATCCTCATAGTCACAACCAGAGGGGTCACTCTGACTTTCAGTATGCCTGATGTTTCACAAAAGATAATCTCTGCAAAACTTAGTAGCACTGACCTGGAAGAACATACAAACTTTTACACCAAGCACACACGTTTTACAAAGGGATTTTTCTACCTGGGACTACCTGTTTTCACCTCTGAGGATCAGAGCAGAAGCTCATAACTACTGGGGACTGGTGCAGGGTTCAGAACATGAGACTGAAATGCTGGTTAACCTGTTGATATTGAACTCAAGTCTTGGATGGTGGAGGGATTAGTGCTATTAAAGCCCTCCACAAATTTTATGTTTATTGCTGGACTGTGTGATGAAAAACAAGTTCATGTCTTGATATAAACCTTATCAAATTGTGTTGGAACATTACATGATGCTTTTTGAGCTTGTGTGCTGTATCTTTACTGGTTACTGAGCGTAACAGATTCTTAAAGGGGTAGTTCACCCATTTTGAAAAGCTTCTCTCTGTCTGTGCTGGACAAAATGTTAGCTGGGGGGAAGTAGCATGTTAGCTAGCACGTCCAGCACAGAGAGCTGCCACACAAGAAAATAGTTCTACCATTGTTTATTTTTTTTAATAACTTTTTACGCCATTTCGGATTACAAAAATTCTGGCACATCATCAAACCCAAACTTTGTTTATTTATCAACTGGAGTGGATTAAGGCAGTTATTTCTCAGAATGTTAGCCGGGGACAAGCACATCTCAAGCACATCAGCTAACAGTTAGCATTTGGAGCATCCAGCTAGTTTCTGGAACCCGGTAACGATGACAGGAAGATGGTACCACCACTGTCCTACATATAGGGCGTAAGTGAAATAATATCAAGTTTTTCAAAATGGGTGAACTATCACTTTAACCAGATCTTAGCCACACATGATTATGTCTCAAAGGTTATTACACTGCCCAAACTTGATCAAAGTCTTATATTCAATACAAGGGCACATAACCAGCTGTTCCCAAACCCGTCACACTGAAGAACTGCTCGTCATTGTGGACAATTTGACATTGCCCACAATGTCAAATTTTTGTCTGGGACGGTCAAATCATAACCAAAGTCAGCCAAAATTTCTCAGCGTGTGGGGAGTTTAACCCACAGACAGAATAACTTGGTAGCACATGGGTCTGAGTGAGACATTTTCAGTGGTCTCTCTGTTAATATGTTCCAAAACAGAGAAATTATCTCTGTTTAGCTTGCATTAGGCTAATAAATCAACTGGGTTTCCATATCAATATTATGTGTTGGTCATAAAGTAGATGTTTTGATGGCTCATTCTAGCATATTTGCCTGCTATGTGGGGTTTAACACACAGGACTTCACGGTACAGTAAGTGGCAGAATGTTAAGGCAATCGTGGTAAAGGATTTGAAAGTAATTTTAGTGTTCATGTCTGAGATTGACAACTTATCTGATAATATGCATAGTCCTGTTGCTGTAAACCATTCCCAGCTGCTCCCACCAGACTACTATAATTATAAGGTTATATCAGGGGGGAGTGCAGTTATGGGATATTCAACATCAAAAATTTGACTGTCAAAACTTTCTATCATTTTAAAACTTTAGCATTTAAACCTTCAAAAAGTAAATAAATAAATAACACCAGACTGCATAAAGTAACATTCAAAAATACGAAGTAAGTGGATAACTCAATTGTGATCAAAGAAAATAAGAAAGAACCTTATGATTCTAAGCTCACTAAGCATTTTATTTATTTTATTTTTTTTTTTTTTTGGAAAATACCATTTGAACAGGCCTGACTGACATCCCCCCTCATGTACCTCATTACTCAATAAGTGTCAAGTGTCATATTCATAAAACCATTGTGGCCTCTTGCTGTCTGTGCATGAAATACCACAGTACATAAACATGCTGACACATACATATCAAGAGCTAAGTGAAAACACACTGGCAACCCAACTGGCGTGGTGCAGAGCACAGGGGGGCTGAGCCACAGGGCTCAGAAACTGGAGCGCAGCCAGGGCGTCCCAATCAACAAGCTGGACTCTGGCCAGACAATCCCCAAGAGGTGAATAAATACCAGAAAAGCCGAGAAGGAGAGGAGGTATGGTGGAGGACACTGTATGTTATATAGTACTGCTATCAAGTGAAAAGCTTGTACCTCCAGTTCAGGAAGTTTCTCTGTTTTTGCTTGAATTGATGATTTATATAGGTATTTATGAGTTGAGGAAACCTTGTCACAACTAATAATCATTTTTGAAAAGTTGCACCCCCCCACCCACAAAAAAAACTCAGTCTGAGGAACTTATAGGCAGTTGTTTGTGTGCCTCAAACACAGTAAAGTGCATGTTGCAGGGGTTCAGCTTTATCACTGTTCAGTTAACCACCATGGAAGAGCACCAGTTTGTAGAAGGCAGACAGAGAGAAAGAGAAATTGAGAGTGAGAAAAAGGATGGGGGCAGAGGACTGTGGTGTCTGCAAAACAGCTGTATTTCATTTGGACTCAGCGAGTCAGTCAA
>OMKZ01003779.1:33880-45247 GCA_900302535.1 Neoniphon sammara
CTCCTTGGCTGTTTTTTTTTTTTTTTTTTTTTTTTTCACTTGCTGTTAACAGGTTTATGACACTTTAAATTGGCCCTGGCCCTCCTGGAGCATCTGGACCTTGTTACAGTGGAGCCAAATCAAAGGATGCATGAAAACATTTGATACATCATCCCTTCGTGCCAGGGATCCTAAGAACAAGCGGCAAAGACTGTGGACCGCCTTTGTTTTGGTGCGACGGGTGGTTTTATGAAATGACTGCATGCTGGGACATTTTCATGATATGAAAAGAGATCAGGGGCTTGTGGTCAGAAATCTGTAGGTTAAGGCTGTTTAGACAAAAATAATCTATGGAAGACTGTATGTCTGAACAGGATGGACTCCCCCTTCCCCTCCACCATCACCACCACTACACACAAACACACACGCACACTGCCCAGAGCTGACAGAGTAGCGTCCTTTGAAGGCTGTGGCCACAGACTATAAGATAAACACTGCAACATATAGACGAGCGACTCCGGAGAACAGCCTCTTGAACTCAGTATTATCGCTCAAATCTAGAATACATTTGAAGGTTGGAATTCACTGCTAAAGACTAGAGCTGAACAGTACTGCCTAGAGGTGTAATGATTCATGCATTGCATCGATGCATCAATTTTAAATTCTCCTATTTAGCTGCATCAATCTGGTAAGAGAAATAAATTTAATTAATCCCTCTTACTTCACCCTGAATCGATATGAAATGCTTTCAATTCATTCATGATTCTTAAAAAAATAAGATTTAAAATTGTACTGATCTAACAGAATATTATAACTTGCAAGCTTGTTTTTTTGTGTTTTTTTTTTTGAATAATTAATGTAATTCTTCTGCCTGATTTTTTTTTTCACATTTCACGATAAAAAGAAGAGCCATACATTATTGTGCATTTATTTAATGGATATAACATTTTGGCAGAAAACACCGAATTGAATTGTTGACTCAAATTGTGGTTCACAAACTCGAATCAAGTCGAATTGTTCCAAAACAGAAATGATTCTTAAATCGAATCGCCTATAGTGAATTGTGAATTGAATTACTGTCAAGCCTCACCCCTAGTACTGACTAAACTTTTTTTTTCATAAATATTTAAATTATGATATAAACAGAGACAATGTAGCCACCACTTTTTACATACAATTTTGTTTATCTGCGCTTCAAAACACAATTTGGAGGTTGAAAAGGGAGTTGCTAATGTTAATTTTATAACGCTTCTGGTATCTGTATCAATATTCATCATTTCATGCTCAAATTCTCAATCATGTAAAACAAAGCAACTGTTTGTATCTTGCTGGTTGCCACCTGCTCCTCATGCCATGCAAAAACGTTAACAGGCAAGTTCTCTCTGTGAGGATCACACAGAAGCAAGGCCCTGCAGGACACTGGCTTGGTTACAGACATGTGCAAGTCATGCCAGAAAAAAAAAGAGTGAATACTTGAAATAATGTTCTCCTTTAGTGGAGCAGATCTCAGTTTTAAGGGAAAGCTTTATGGCGTACTTCTTGTTAGCTGAGCGGGTTGCTGTTTCTTCAGAGTGCTAAAAGGCACAAACAGAGCCTAAGTGGTAGAGAAAACAGTTAGATGGTCTATTAAGATGGGGATTCAGATCCAGTGAAGCAGTGAATGTGGAGCTGATTAGATCTGGTTTTGCCATCCCATCTGTGTTTGGTTAGAGGAAGACACACTATGACAAATAAGTCATTTATCTAAATCTCAAGAGTCTGACTTAAAGCACGCAAGTATGCCTCGTAAACAGTGCTGGGCCACTGTAACGGGGATGCTTTGTGAGGTAGGATTGGATATCAAAAAAAGTCTCGGCCTTCCCGTCAGCAGTTTCCATAAGAGAGAGAAATCCAGGCTCACTGTACATGTGTCCATTGGTCTGACTGTGGATTGTGAGATTTGGAGCTGAATAGTTAAGAGTCGCATCTGCTGCCACAAGCTGTAGGGGGAAAAGCGTTAACTATTGACTGCATTATAGAATATACGATGAGATGTAGCTCCAACAGGAGTTGGCAGGCAGTGGTAGCTTTGGCAGGAGCTCTTTTGTGGAATTGTGAATTAATATTCCCAGGGCACGCTGTAAACATCGGACTCAAATGGCACCTGCATCTACATTATGAAAGAGGAATGTTCTTAAAAAGGGCACATGCAAACACACTCATGTTCACGCACACACAAACACACACATATAGAACTTACATGACGCTAATTGATGATGCGATGTATTTCAACATCTCGTTCACACTTCATTTATCATTTAAAATGGAGATGGAGTTCATGCACATGGCTGGTTGTAAGCGTTTTGGCTGTGGCCTCATTTTAAACACCTCTGCTGTGAGAATGGGCCCAAGCCAACCATGACTTGGAGAAACATTCAGTCCAGTCTTGTGCTGGCAAAGGGCTAATCTGCATAACTATAGCATGGTTCCATTTAACATGTTATAAGATTAATACAAGTCTAGTCTGAGAATCCATTGCTAAGCAAATGAACACACACCTCAACACTGTAATAAAGGCTGCATTCTCTTTGCTCTTAAGAGGCTGAGAGGGAGAATGGTGAGTCAGGGTTTGAAAACAGTTACGCATTGAATTCCAAGGCGTTCTTACCCAACAAAGTACCTACTAATGCATATTATGTGCAACGCCTTGCACTGCCAGCTTTTCATACAGCATGTGCACCTGGAACAGTATATCTCCAAAAACAATGTAGGACATTTTCAATAAGGAAAAGCTCCTCTTTAAGTCCGAGATTTCTCGATTACCATCATTCACATGTGTGCGTTTAGAAAAACAACATGGAGGCCATAAACTACTTTTATTGGCCTGAGTGGAGAGCAAGAGAGACCCCCTGGCTCCTCGTCCTCATGTTCCAGTGCTGGCATGTTACAATGAGGTCATTTCAAGTAAAGCAGGACCATGTGAAGCTGAGAGAGACAGAAAGGGACACAGAGAGAGACAGAGGAAGAGAGAGAGACACAGCAAGTCTGATCAGTGATCCTTTCTATTACCGTGTCAGCCATACCACATGGACAGTGCATTATCTAGCTTCTGACTTGAGAATTGTGGGGATATACATTATGTGCAGTGTGGCTACTTATTTGAAAGTGATCCAATGTCATTTATTTTAGTCTTGAAAAACAGCACAAAACACACAAAATGCCACAAAATGCCTACTTCTCTCGAATCAAGTCTGTCATGTTCAAAAATAGCAAATCATGCATGCATCAGGTAATGTTAACCCACAGGAAGGGCTCCATGGGGTCGCTGTCACAACTCACTCAGAGTCAAAGACCCCGATCTTGACCTCCTGTGGAATTCGGTATATTCTAGCACCTCTCCAGTGTGAATTAGTGCACCCACATTGTGCTCCACAGAGTTAAAGATTGATATAGCCTGCCAACACGAGAAAACATCGTTGTTTTAAAATAGTCCCGCAGGACAAGTACTGACGAAATCAATGATAGAGCACACATTAGGAATAAAACTGTTTCCATGATTGGTTTAGGTCATTTACAGAGCCTAGTAAAGTGTACTTCAGGGTCCAGTAAAATCCAGTAGAACCTCAGAATTAAGATCCAGGGTGTTTTATTTTGGGACTGAAACTGCCATCCAACAATGTGTTCTGCCTCTGATGTCATAATTTCGCAAGAGTACATTTTTCACAACTATTTATAACTATATAAAAAGTTAAAGGACAATTCCAGTATTTTTAAAACTGGGCCCAACTTTCCAATCTTTTTGGGTCTAAATGATTAATAGGGACAAAAATTGTTGGAATTGGTCCAATATTGAAGAAAAATGCTATAACCGGCAGCTGCTAAATGGTTGCAATTTAATCCAATGGGGCGTTTGCCCGTGTCAAAGTACATTTTCAGACAAATGCCCCATTGGATTACATTGTAGCTGTTTTGCGGTTGCTGGTTACAGCATTCTTGCTCAATATTGGACTGATTCCAACAATTATTGTCCCTATTAATCATACAGACCAAAAAAGATGGGAAAATGGGGCCTTAGGTTTATGAAAGCCCTAGGTTTATGAAACATGGACTCTAAGACATTGATGTTTATCAGCATTGAGCATAAACCACATTACAATTCCATAATTAACTGTAAATTGTGACTTTGCTCTTTCTGATGAAAAGTCACTTCTGGAGAAAGACCATTTCAGAATTTATGACGGCTTCCCACAATTTATCCTCGCAGGACTGTGTCTTGGAAGACATCCAAAGACGAATAACAAGTTCAAACAATATGCCCTGCTCCTCCTAATCCCAACTTCACCACAACAACATGAACACAAATAAGCTGAGACATGTTTTATCGTGGGGGCTAAGAATATTTCATTACACCGGCGTCCAAGCTCAAAACCACCGCTCAAGCGCAGAGATCTGTGCAAAACAGCAGAGCCGTGCATGAGGGTAACTCCACAGACCATCTGTGCTGTTGGGTTTTTTCGCGGTGAGGCCTGCTGGGTGGCCCACCATCGAGACATTTAGATACTGAATCAGCAACCATCAACGCCCAGCCTGGTGATCAGTTTGAGTCTGGCCAGACTGAGCAGTGCTGTACTCCGTCCCATCACCGCATGCCACTTTCAAGCTTCATCACTCAGTGGAGCCAAGAAAACCACAGTGTGGACCCAGCCAGTCGACCAGCCAAGTCTGGCTTCACTTGTTACAGTGGAGAAAGATGCTGGCCACAGAGAAGATGGGATTGAGCTGCTTGGTCAGGCCAATGTGGCTGTTCCATAATACATGTGTATAACTGGGAGGTGGGCTGTGTAATATTTTATTGAATCAAATTTTTCCACCTATAGAAGCCATATTCAAATACTGTGAAATGCATTTACTGAAACTGCTGTGTAGTCTGCTGTTAGCCAGGCTGCACAGCTAATCCTGAAAACACAAAAATTGCTGTCAGTATGCGCAGGCAGACAGAGCGAGCGCTGACATTTTCCCTTGCAGCAGATGTGAATACACAAACAAATGCCTGACTTGAAACGTACATTTGAAACGCTTGAGGGCTGAGTCAATGGAAAAACTCCATGTGGTGGACTTTTTCGCACAACATATGCAGCCATTTTTGAATATCTCCCCAAATGAAAGTGGAGAAACATAAGCGAGAATAACACTTGAGCGGAGCACTGGTTTCTGGCCAATGTAATCACAGCCGGAGCAACAAACGCACCATGGCTCTGTCATGGCCAGGTCTGAAACTGGGGGAGTAAGTGGATCTGTGACTCACAACAGAACAAAGAAAAATACACATATTTCATTTGAACTTTCTGCTTTTTTTCAAAGAGAGGAAGCACCGAAGTTGATGTTGGCCATCTTCAGCGCCAGAAGATGGAGGTTAAGGCACAAGCAGCACCTCTTCCCGGTGCCTGTCTTTTATTGAGACGGCTGAAAGAAAATGGAGTTGGGCACCTCCATCGCGAGTGTTATTTTTATGACTGAGCCAAAACCTGCTGGGAAACGAAGGCTTACCAAACATCCATCATGGGAGAAGAGACATCCTATCAGATGACAGTTTGTTGCAGGAGTGTCATTATCATTGGCCAACGTGTCTCTGGGGACACGTAGCACTGCGTGGTGCAGAGAAGTATGGTGAGGTGGTTAGGCCAATCTCGGTCAAAACAATTATGACTATATATAACCACCGACTAACACTGGCTCTGCTGCAACTCCAAAACTGTCATGTTTCATAACTCGGATCCATTTGCAGTGACATGTTGAGTTAACAGGAGCCCTTTCCCTCATGCCTGCAAAACAGTTTTCCATGTATTTATCTAATAACAGCCCGCTAACATAAGGTGGAGGTAAAAGCAGCTGGAACAAATCTTGATCTCCAAGTTTGATAAAACCTGATGAAAAACACATACTGTATTTGAGAAGTTTGTGAAATGAAAATTCACTGTAAAAAAAAATGCTGGTATGCACCATGGAATGGATTCTTTTTTTCCCCTTAGGATTTCTGCTGTGGTCTAAGAAATGATATTCAGGATGGTCTTCTCTCTCTTGCAGTTTGAACACCTGACAATGCAAAGCTATGGCTGATGCAAGTGAGAAACCCAGCCAAACTCACTGTGTAGCTGCAGTATGTGACAAGATGGATTCAGGTGAAACTGAAGCTGAAGGACGCTCCAACAAGTTTTAAAGTCTGCTGAGTGGCAGCATTTAGGGTTTTCAATTAAGCAATAAAACAGCAACAAGGCAACTGAAAAGACAAAGACTGTTTGCAGCAATCAGACTGTTTAGGGGGTTTTGATGAACAATATATGTTGACCAGTCAAATTAATATGTACCCAAAATTGCATCCTTTCACTGTAATGCAGTCTTTAAAGGTGCACTGTGTAATTTCCCCTTAGCAAAAGTAAGGGGAGAGCAAAGAAGACAGGTGTAACATTAGCAGTGTTTGGCTAACAATATGACTAAGCCCACACACAGCATATGTTATTTATGTGATCAACAAATGTAAATGCTTATTGTTAGTCCCATGGTTGTGGTTAATTTGCCATGACAAAGTTATTCCAAACTGACTGAACAAGTCTGGGCATTCAACAGCTTGAAATGCATGCGTGCTAGCCTGGCTAACACCAGACTCTACGTGGGACTAACACTGTCCCACGCTGTTGGCATCACGCTGGTTATGTGTGTGTTGGGGAGTTGGCGGAGAGGGGGGCTTCCTTAAACAAAACAAAGCGGCCAGACCAGCTTGGCTTTTTTCAGAGCTCAAAACCTGGCAGCAATCTCAAAAACAATGGATTGATTGGCATTGATCACTTGTAAAGCCCTGCTGCTGCGTTATGGTCATATGGACATTGGAGCAAGCAAATTATATATATGTACTGTACCTTTAAAAGCAACACTTGCCATATCACAGTATTATGATGTCCAACATCCCAGACAGGTCTCATGTCATTATATGAATACAATATCAATGTAATGTCAAGCCCTTACTGTTGCATCCTGTCTCATAACATGTAACAATATCATATGCTGTACCCAGCCCACACAATGTAACATGCATGCAAGTTTCTACAGTGTGGTACGAAGCACTGCCAAGAGCTTTGCCTAATTCTTATCACCATCTACACTTAAGCAGTTATCAGAAGCATTAAGTCAAGTGTTAAAGAAAGGGCAGGGGCCCACTGAGTCGACCTGCAGTTGACCTAAGCCAGTCCCCCCAATAATGCTCCCAGCAGAAGCCTTCATGGCATGCTTTGCTCTGGCCCCCGCCAGGACACAGTGATTTGTGCCCTGTCTGGGATGCATTCCTGCCTGCCTGTCATTGGTCAAACCAGGATTGACCCACTATTCTTTTGACCAGTCACAGACCATTTCACCACAAGAGGCACACTTAGCAGGTCTGGGAAGAGATCAGCAACACAAACCTTGCAGGATTCTCTGTTGGACAAAACATTGCATTGTTGTTCCTTCTTTTTTTTCTTTTTTTTCTGCTGCTTCTTTTCTGGTACTATTTGTAACCCTTTTTCTCCCGCTCCTCTCCTCCCACTCACTCCACATTTTATTGAAAACACGAGTGAGCAATCTTTCATTAGGACGACAGAACACAAACTGCGTGCATGCACACCCTGGGGGAGGTGGGATGGGGAGGGGGGGGTCTGTAATAAGCAGGCATTCTGAAAACATTCTTTTCTGGTAATAAAGTCCCCGTAAATTAAAACCACTTGCTGTTTTGCCCCCAAAAATAAGTAGGGCAAGGAATGCAATTCCTCGGCTGAAAATAAACTGTCGACAAATACCCCCCACCCCTCTCGAATTAAAAAAAACAACAACATAAAAGCAGATTTAAAATAAGAACCGAAAAATGCACTTGAGCAATGAGTTAATACGGTGAACACCCCCTTGCTATTTGGTGTGTATGTGTGTATGTTTGGGGGTGGTGTTCTCTGCACTTTTTCCCCCCTTTCATTCATAAACACTGACGATCAAATAAACCTCAATCTATTTTTGGGCTCCGTTCAAAACAGAGCATGTAGAAATGAGATGTATTGTGTAACTCCCCTCATGGTTTCTCTTACCATCTTCTCCCCCGCCATACAAGACGTCATCCTAACTGGTTGTATAAGCACTTAAAGGCTCTGCAGATCGTAGCTGAGAAAGTGAGAGGGACAGAACAGTTTCGTACAGTATGTCCTCAAACCGCCTGTTAAAATACATTCGGCCTTTCTCGCCTCTAAATGAAAAGAAATTGGATGCAAATGAATAAAAAAACATTTTGAAATCCTCAGTATCTCCATTTGAGGTTGTATTTTGAGGGGCCACTTTTCCCTTTTTCGGGGTGCCCCTCACACTGCCTCTCCTTGACATATTGCTGACACAGCACAGCCCGAGCAAGGACCCCCAAACCCCATGATAAGCTCTCTCTCTCACTCTTTATTTCTCTCTCTCTGGAGTCCACAGGGTATATAGGCTTGCACTGAATAAACTTCCAGTATGGACACAGGAAGCAGCTCAGCAACTTCTCAGGTTTGGGCATAATCTCAGAGGGATAATAGAGAAATCGTGGCCAGCAGATGTCGAACTCGGTCAAAGACCCCATTTCTCTCCTTTAGTTCTCCTCACTGAAGGGATTTTAAAGGCAATGTGCCCCTTTGCCACTTTCTCCATTCTGCTCATTTGTATGCAAGTATGTGACACAATGGAACCACAACATCACTTATTCTTATTCTATATATAGTGTGGAACCTATTGTAGCATAATGCACATATTCTACATATTTACATACTTCATATTTGTTTATCATTTATGTTTAATATATATAATGTAGTATAGTGTACATATTTTTTCCATATTCTCTAACATATTTCTACAATGGGAGCAACTGCAACTGACTCAATTTCCCCTCGGGGATTAATAAAGTATTCTCATTCTGATTCTGAAACCAGCATTTTGGCATGTGAAAAAGAAACACTTGACAGCAAACAAAAAAAAGCTTCTACTTCAACATGAATTTTAAAATGGCGGCGACTGGCTCTCATCGCCAGTTGCTTCAGTGACGCAAAAGTGAGTAACCAGTCAGCGCTAAACAGTGCTGTGGCCCCACCTTAAAGTTCCTGGTTCCTGTGAGTCCCACACAAAAAAATCAACTGGAACTGCAGCTGGATCTGGACCCTTGGCGAATGGAAAATCCAAAGTTCCTCTCTTTCAGTGCCAAAAAGGTGCCAAAGTTTTTGGTACTGTTGCAGTGGAAAAGGGCATTTGGTAGCTGGCAGCACTCAAATGTGAATATGTGCAACTGTATGAATGTTGAGTATCGGACTGCTAAAAGAGTTTATAATAAGTAAATAATGAATGAATAAACTTTTTACTGAGGTATAAGGAGCTTAGAACTCAGTAAACGTAAATTCTCCTCTGTTCTGTTCTTGTAAAGGTAGTTGAATCTGGAAACACACATGCATGCACACAAACACACACACACACACACACACACACACACACACTCAGGCATCCAACAACACACATGCATCCATGCCTACAAACACAAAATGACCAGACTGGCCATGTCCTTTATGTCCTCACTGACTGGGTCGGTGAGGTGTTAGGGAAGCAGTACGAGGTGTGCACATGAGTAAATTGACTGTGATCGCACACAATGTCAAGTGACTACTGCACTCACACTCACTGGTATATGACTGCAGAGCACTTGTGTAACACACAAAAAAACACCTCTTAAAGAAACAGTTCACCCAAAACTGAAAATGTTGTCATTATATACTCATCCTCATGTCAGTGGAAACACCGGTGAAGTTTGTATATCAATATAACATACAGCAAGTTAGAAGTATATAATGGACTTTAACACCCACAGTGCAATCACTGGGCTTTGCAACACGATTTAGTGGTCATTTTTTGCCCCTTTTGGCTCCCTAAATTACATTCACTCTGCACACAGCTGTTTTGGAGAAGGCTGCTGAGAAGTTGTGTCAGCCTACTTGATGTGTGTTATATTGACCTGCAAATCTCATCAGCTTTTCAGTTGACTCTGGGTTGAGTAGTCCATGACAAAACATTTTTGGGTGAATTATTCCTTTAAGTGTGAGGCACGACTGTGACCATTTCAACATAAAGTGTCGTAACATGATCTCTGCTCTGGGACAGAGGCAGCGGACCGCTCTCAGAAGGAGACGCTAAAACACATCACACTGAAATTATGGCTCTGCACAGCTAAGCTGTCAAAGAGAACAGACAAAAAAAAACCTGAGGGAAACCATATTGAAGTGAACTTATGGTTTCAGACTGTGTTGTTTGTGTAGGTTTGAACAGTGCTGGGTGGATTAAACCAACAGTGAGATACTGAGATACTGCAAAGTCAGACCGCTGGTCAGGAACACCCAGGATGCTGTGGTTTCCCTTTCCACTGGTGTTTTAATACAGAGAAATAAAAATGAGAGCAAAAGCCAATCTAAACAATCGAAAAGGTTGGTTTTGGGGAACCAAGGTGTGGCCTCCTTGAAAACTCAAGGAGGCGCTTGTAAGTGGGTTGGGGTCAGGGAAAATATTAGCAAAAAATGTTCTGTATGCATTAAGTTGGATAACTGAGATCATGCTGCATCACGAGATATTATGAACACGTCTGATGTGGCCCATGTAAGGTGGTCCTTGAAATTCACTGCCAAAACTCACATGATAAAGCACTTTTACATCCAAACTATTACTGTAATTTCTGTAACCATAATTATACTTACTAGCAAAGGAAAATGGATTCCTATATAAAGTGATGAAGTACTCACCAAACCTCTTATAGCCAAAGGACTGCACCTCCTCCTCATCAGCAAAGTCGTCTGGAGAGGGAACACAGAAAGACACTGTCAGATAATGAAGCGGCACCATGCAGAACTGCTGAGGGTCGACTGAAGTGAGGACCCTTTAGACTCAACTCACAAAAGGTGCATTGTGCACCTTTAAAAAGAGTGAAAAGAGTCAGGTAGTGCACTACTTCATAATATTATTACATAAAACCAAGTTTCTGCGATTTCTAGATCATTCAAATGTTCATTTCTAAAAGCAAACCCACATTTGTTTCATTTCTAAAACCCAAAAGTTTTTTCAAAGCTCAACTGTCCAAACTGGTAAATACCTAAGCTCTCCAACAGCATTCTTGAGACCTAAATCAGAACCTGTTTATATTCACTTCGGCCCAAAAAATACTCAAACAGCAAGTGAACCCAGTCTTTCACTCAAATTAGCTCAGCTCTCTTCCAGAGATCTGTCCCTCTCTCTGTGGGGTTGCTGCCATCTCCCATGGCCCTTCAGGCCCCGGGTGCCGTCTCCTTTCAAGTGGCTGCCATGCCCGTGGGAAAGTACAGCGGTGACTTCAAGGCG